>JAGFNX010000021.1:0-102536 GCA_017657125.1 Scopulariopsis brevicaulis
CTAACCCTAACCCTAACCCTAACCCTAACCCTAACCCTAACCCTAACCCTAACCCTAACCCTAACCCTATAGTACCCTTAGTATTACCCTTGCGAAGACTAGGGCAGTCTCGGCAGTCTCTATCTCTAGGGATAGACCTAGGTCTTAGGACCTTTATTTCCTTCCCTTTCCTTTTCTCTCTCCTATCTTATTTCCTTCCTTCTAGTACTTCTAGTCTCTTCCTTTCCCCCTTTCCTTATACCTTTCCCTCTAATACCTCTAGTCTCTTCCTTTCTCCTTATACTTTCCCTTCCTACTAGCCTCTATACCTATCCCTCTCTTTCCTATCTACTTTTCCTTATTTTCCTTTTCCTATTATCTAAATAGTTTCCTATTTTCTATAAGCATCTAAGAGGAGGAAGTAATAACGGGTAAAAATAGCCTAGCTAGAACAAATTGACATCTCTTAAAACCCTAACCCTAAGTTAGCTAAAGTAAGATAAGATTTATCTTAAGAATTTAAGGATTTCCGTTTCTAGATACGATTAGTTATAGTCGTAAAAAGAGATAAAGAAGGAACTTACGAAAGAAGAAGTAAAGGATAGGGGCGGTTAGTATAATAGGTTGTTAGGATAACTCTTAGGGAGAAGGGGAATAATATAATAGCCTAGGCTGCTATAGCTACTTAAGGTTATATAGGAAGGCAGGCGCGCGTGGCAGAATAATAAAGGAGCGCGACTAGATAGCTGGCTAATAGGAAGGAAGTCGATAGGGGTCGATAGTCGACGATAGTCGACGGACAAAGAGTCGAGGGAAGTCGATAGTCCACGACTATCGACTAAGGAAAAGTCGATACTAGAATGTTGTCGACGATAAAGAAGTTACGGTCTATTTAAACTACGGTTACTACTATATACCTAGTTATCTTTTCTTTCCTTTACTCTTTAGTAGTTAATCTAAGAATAGTATTATAGTCTTACTTATACTAAGTTCGACTGCTAGAAGTATACTTGCGCTCTTAGATACGCACTTATACTATAACCTACTATTTGTGCAGCCTAACTTACCTTGCAATAGGCATCCGAAGACGATATCTTCACATTTACGCCTCTAATCTTCTCTGCTAGCGGTCTAATAGAGAAGGAAACCGTAAGGGCCTATAAGAGCCTATAAAAGCTCTTAGGTCCTATAGTCGCGTCCTAGCTAGATAGTACCCTTAGTATTACCCTTATAAAGACTAGGGCAGTCTCGGCAGTCTCTATCTCTAGGGATAGACCTAGGTCTTAGGACCTTTACTTCCCTTCCTTTTTCCTTCTTACTATTATCTTATTTCCTTTCTTTTAAATACTCCTAGCCTCTCTTTCCCTTTCTTTATGCCTTTCCTCCTTATGCCTCTATCTTCTCCTTTCCTTATCCTTATACTCTTTCCCCTTACTAGCCTCTATACCTATCTCTTTTCTCTCTTATCTACTTTCTACTATATTTCTTCTCCTATTAATTAGTTAGTTTCCTTTTTTATAAGTATCTAAGAGGAGGAAGTAATACGGGCAAGGATAGCCTAGCTAGAACAAATTGACATCTCTTAAAACCCTAAACCCTAACCCCTGGCGCTGGTAGAATGTATAGATCATGATGGCGGAACTAGTGAAGGAGGTTGACCGGGATTTACCTCTACTTCCCTATGTTTCCGTATATATATGTAATAGACTGATAGTATTGGCTAGTGATTTTCCGGCGGGGTCTAGCCGGGATAACTACTCCTCGGCATCCTATGAAATCCGCATGCTACTAAAGGTATGGCCGTATGCTAGTTGCTAAATAATAGTGTTGTCAGTTTCAGGCGGGGAAGACCCGAATATACGTAATAAATGCTAGGGCAAATAACGGATGAGAATAAGATGGGTATGCGTGAGTGTAACTTTGCTTGGGCCGAGGGACATCTCTTATAATACTATCAGCCTAGAATGCAAAGAGACACGTTGTATAGGATCTCAATTGGTTAGAAACAAGGACGTACCTTCGGAATGCCGCGCCTTGTATAGTATAGGACTAGTTTTGAGGGACGAGCGGAGCAGATACAACCGCGGCTCAGGCAGTCTTGAAACATAATTTAAGTTTTAATACTAGCTTAATCCCACTAAACGCCCTCGGCATCTTCTTCACCGGCACTTAAGGCCTTGAAGCTGACCCGCCTCACGCCAACCCCTTAACAACTGAATAAACGCCGGGGACCCTAGCCCGTAGATCGCGTTCCGGAGCACCGCCTCCGACTCTTTGCCCTCATTATTATAGTAACCCGGCGTACATTCTTTAACAAAGCTCTGCTGGAATTTCCCAAGCTCTACAATTGTCTTGACCCATGCCTCTTCCGCTTCTGTGGAGCCCTCGATGGTCTTGATACCCTGCTTCACACAATGCGAGGTGATGTAAGCTATGTGGATCGCTTGTTCGTCGAGCATGTGGGGCAAGTTGGGCGTGAGTCCGGATTGGAGGAGGCTGACGATGAAGAGGTTCGGGAACCCGTTACTATGGAGCCCGTGGAATGTCGATGCGCCATTCTTCCACTTCTCTGAAAGGGTGGTACCACCGCGGCCTCGGACTACTAGGGATGATCGGTTGGTGTGACTGACGGAGTACTCGAAGCCCGTGGCGTAGATGATGCAGTCGAGCTCATATTCCTTGCCGTTGGCGATGACACCCGTTTCAGTCACCTTTTCGATGCCTTGGCCGTCTGTGTCTACTAATGTGACGTTAGGGCGGTTGAATGTTTGGAGATAGTGGTCGTGGAAACAGGGCCGCTTGCAGAACTGGTTGTACCAAGGCTTCAGCTTCTCCGCGGTAGCTTTATCCTCGACGATGCTGTCCACCCTGGCACGGACACGCTCCATCTTATTGAAGTCCGCGAGCTGGCGGAGGGAGGTGTCGCCGCCGGCATCGCTCACCGTCTTCGCTTCCGCGACGAAAGATAGGTTGCGGAGAACGTCGGTCCAGCTGTCGTTGACCAGGTCCTCATCCACGTTCCCGCCTGTGACGATGGCGTTGAAGTTCTCCATTCGTCTCTTCTGCCACCCCAGCGTTAGCTTCTCTGCCCAGGCTCGATCGGTGGGTCGGTCGTTGCGGACGTCGACTGAGGAGGGGGTGCGCTGGAAGACGTAGAGGTGCTTCGCGCCTGCTGCGAGGTGGGGGATTGCTTGGATAGCTGTTGCGCCCGTGCCGATTATGCCGATGCGCTTGGAGGAGATTTTGTCGAGGGCGCCGGAGACGCTACCGCCGGTGAAGTCGTAGTCCCAGCGCGTGGTGTGGAAGGAGTGGCCCTTGTAGGTCTCTAGGCCGGGGAGGCGAGGGATCTTGGGGTTGTGGAGTGGCCCACTCGCTGTTGCGACGAATTTCGCCTTGATGGTGTCGTTGCGGGTGGTGGTGCCGTTCCATCGGGCCCCTTCTTCGTCCCAGTCGAGCGTTAGGAGCTCTGTCTGGAAGAGGGCCTTGTCGTATAGGCCGTACTTCTTCCCGATAGACTGGGCATAAGCCAGCAGCTCTGGGCCTTTGGCGTACCGCTCGGTTGGCATGTACCCCATCTCTTCCAGAAGCGGCATGTAGATGTAGGAGTCCATGTCGCAGGCAGCACCGGGATATCGGTTCCAGTACCACACGCCACCGAAGTCTGCGGCTTTTTCGACGATTCGGATCTTCGTGATTCCCGATTCGATCAACCTCACCGCAATGACCAAGCCACCCCACCCCCCTCCGACGATAAGGAAATCTACATCATCCTCAATTGGCGCGCGGGTGAAGTCCGGGTCGCCATAAATATCTTTAAGATCATCCTGTTCCAGCGGTAGATACTGGTCGTTGGCGTCCTCTCGTAGGCGTTTGTCGCGCTCTTCTCGATACTTGTGAAGCAGGGCATCAGGATCAAAGCCGAGGTCGTTTGTCTTTGGAGGTGGAGTGCCCATCTTGTACGTGCTGGTCAATGGTGTGTCGTAATGTTGAAGGATTGTCGTTCTCGTAAATGGGTATGGATAAGTCTTTATAAAAACAGATAAGATGCGGCGAATCGGAAACCAACAGCTATATTCTAGTCGACTATATATATCACGAGATCCGATCACTATTTACCGTATGATTGTTAGCTTCACATGTAAAGCAGGTGTGTCTACCCAACGAAGTCGGACAGATTAGCAACAAAAGCTAGCATCGTTCGAGCCGACGATAATCAAGTCGGTAATCGACTCGGTTAGTGTCGACTCGGTTTCGTTTAGCGCTAGTCTCGAAGTCGCACTAGACCATGTTGAGTCGACACCATGCCGAGTCGACACCATTCGAGTCGACACCATTCGAGTCGACACTATTCGAGTCGACAATAACCGAGTCGATGGTTATTGAAATGACGCCGGCCAAGGCCGCGCGAACCGAATACAGCACACTGACCCACTCCGCGCCAGCCGAGGCGATAGCTTTCCCCTCTCCACTTCAGCGGAATGTTAACGACACTAGGCAACAGGATGCGGGGAAACGGGGGAATGATGGAAAGGCCGTCCGTCAACGGGCGGCACTACCCTCATGTAATACATTGATCAATGTATTGCATCGAAGGTATTTATACCCTTGGCTTTTAATGCTCTCTATTTCCTTTTAACCCTAGACTCGACCAAGCGGTACTGCATCTCGAATTAAATTTTACCCACCTTCCACAAGAGTTCTCCCTAGCAACCTACAGTATCAAACAACCTACTTCTAGTCTCGTTCTTCAACCTGAAAGCGTCGTCTACCTTTGATTAAAGATGGCTGAAGCTAAGGGCTCCTGCGACCCCGCATTCCAATCCGTCCGCGACGTATTCAACGGCAGACTTACCCAGGGCGAAGAGCTAGGCGCCTCTCTCTGCGTCAACATTGACGGAAAGAATGTAGTCGACCTATGGGGCGGCCACGCCGACACCGAGAAGACTAAGTTCTGGAACGAAGATACCCTGGCGGTTGTCTGGTCCTCTTCCAAAGTCGTCGTTGCAATCGCCGCTGCTACCCTTATCGACCGCGGCTTGCTCGACCCCGAGGAGAAGGTGTCCAAATACTGGCCCGAGTTCGCAGCAAATGGGAAGGAAAATGTAACTGTCGCCCATGTCTTCAGCCACTCGTCCGGGGTGCCTGCGTGGGAGGTTCCCATCACTCTTGAGGAGATCTACGACACGGAGAAGTCGACGGCGAGACTTGCAGAGCAGGCGCCCTGGTGGACGCCCGGGGAATCCTCCGGGTATCATATGCTGAACCAGGGCCACCTTACCGGCGAGCTTGTGCGGCGGATCTCGGGGAAGTCGCTGAAGCAGTTCATCGCTGAGGAGATCGCCGGTCCCTTGGGAGCAGATTTCCGTCTCGGGTTGGAGGAGAAAGATTGGCCGCGCACGGCGGATATCGTTCCGCCCCCTGACTTCCCGATGGACGGCGTGGACCCGGAGAGTCTCATGTTCAGGGTTATGACCGGTGGACCTATTACTGCACAGGCGTCCATGACGCCTGAATTCAGGGCAACAGAGATCGGAGCCGCGAATGGGTTCGGGAATGCTCGCTCGCTCTGTCGTATTGGGTCTATAGTGTCGCTGGAGGGGGTCGTGGATGGGAAGAAATACCTGGCGCCTGGTACGATTGGCAAGATGCTGGAGGAACGGATTAGTGGGACGGACCTTGTTCTCGGGCTGCCGGTGCGATTTGGGTTGGGGGTTGGGCTGCCCGTGCCAGATGCGGTCCCGTGGGTCCGTCAGGGCCGGGTCTGCTTTTGGGGTGGATGGGGGGGGTCTATGGTGCTTATGGACCTGGATCGCCGGATTACCATCGGTTATGCGATGAATAAGATGGGGATGGGGACTTTGGGGAATGCAAACACGGTGGAGTACGTTAACGCGGTGTACGCAGCCTTTGATAAGAAGGGTTCCTCTCCTTCGCTATGATAGGTTTAATTTTATCTGGAATCTTATAAATACAAAGTGGCCTCAAATTCAGAATGAGTGAACTGCGTTCTGGATTTCAAATGCTATATGTAATATAATCGAGCTAAAATAGAATAAAGCCAGCTTCATAAACTATCAACACAGCAAAGGATATGTGTAAATATGCAAGTATGGGGGTTCTCGCTGTAATTAAAGTCGGCGTAAGATAATCGGGGAGGCTCTTCATACCGCTTCCGGATCCGGGTATCGGTGTTAAGTTTGTGAGAGCAGAAAAGCAGGCTTCAAGAATATATTCCACAGTCGTGGTGTTCTCGATCTAAGGGGCTGTAGGCCATTCCTATAGTACCCTCGAGAGGCTTTGGAATATGCCACGTATCGAGATGAGAAATATTCCTATTGCCCGGTGCTCTAGATCGGAGATATGCGGAGTCCGTCGTCTCGTCTTGTTCAGTATAGCCCACAAAAAATCCCGGTCGGCCATGGCAACTTGGTATCTCCGACTTGAATTCCGGATACGTTTCGAAAAAGTCTCGCTCGACCGTCCAGCATCTGAGGTCGTGCAGGCGTCGCGAGAACTCGTTGGAGAAATTGTATAGACCGGTTTCACTGGTCTTGTTGAAGAGGTCTTGCGAATCGTAGGGCCAGAGAAACCGGAAGCAGGAGCCTAGTTTGCTGATGAAGTTGTCTTTGGAGTATATTTGCGGCCAGAAGAGGAAGTATTCGCGGAGTCCCGGCCTGTGTAGGGAGACAGAGAGGAGAGATTAGCCATATTCTGTACATAGGGCTTTTGAGTGGGTGCTCCTTACCATACGTAATACTCGATGTTGGAGTGGTGATTAATGAACTTCTGTGAAGGCCTGGCTTAAATTAGCGTGCAATGCCACTCGGCATGTCAGGTCCAGTCTTACCTCGGGCTCATAAACGCAGGCATCCTTTGCAAATACTTCCCAGTGAGTTGGTACTATGAAACAATATGTCAACTCCTATCTTGGCAAACCAACGAGTGGACTAACGAACATGTAACTGCAACTTTATCACGTATAGCATAGCCAGTCTAGCGACGGCGCTATACGCGAAGAGAATTTGCTGGTCGATACAACGGAGGGCTTCCCAGGTAGGGTCAATCCCACAGTGTTGTGGAATCGCGTCCCAGCCTTGGAAAATCGCGCGCACGAGGACGTCTTCCACATTGGTCTCCGGGAATGGGTCTAGCAGGAGCTGCTGGAGGTTTGAAGAGAATTGCGGAACGCTGGAAGCAAGGGTTGCCAAATGATTCCAAATAGATCTGTTGTCGGTATTCCGATCAGAATGTGAGGAAACGGGTACCAGTGTCGGTATTACTGGTGATGATCCAAGGCGTTCGGAGGGTGATGTCGAAGCAGACACGGATTTGAATAAGCCAAAGCCACCGGCTGCTGAAAACTCGCTTTCTTTAAGATAGAATTCCTGGGAGATGGATGGAGGGACTATGGATGATGGAGCCATAGATCTGATGTCGTGCGTATCGAAGAATTCCGAGCCTCCCGCCTCGAAGAGGGCAGCTATATTCGTCCCGTTAAAATCCGTGTTGTCGCCGTCCTCGATCCTATTAGGATTGGGCGTTTCCATATTAACAGGCGGCTGCGTCCCTTGGTGAGAATCCTCATTCTGACTGGAAATAGGTCTTATCGCTTGCGAAGTGTTGTTGCTTTCGCCGGCATCCTGTATGCTCGACAGGGCACATTCGGAGACCTTCCGTAAGGCACATCTCAGGCGGTGGATCTCGAGGTAATTTTGATCTGCCTGGTGCATCAACTTCTTCATCTGTTCACCGTCCTCTGAGCATTCGCGTGTCCGAAGGAGCTCCTCTAAATGAGTGATGTAGGTTCTCGTTTTCTCGCGGGAGTTCCGGTGGAACTTCCTATCCGCCGCTCTCTTCCGCGCTCGTTGTGCGACAGTCAGGGGTCGGGATTTAAGCTCATCACCCTGCTTTCGAGTCCCTCTAGTAGTGTTTGTGTCATCTTGGTCCATGATAACGTGTCAGGCGAATCTCTCCAGGGAAGAGAATATAAAGAAAATCGCAGGGATAGCTCCCATGGTAAAATGGTGGAAAGATGAGGGGTGGCAAAATGGTAGTCATGTGGGGTACCTCATGACGGACGAAAAAGGTGCGGAATACCCCGCATTCTTCTGGCCAGCTGCGCTCCGCTAGAAGGCTCCCAACCAACACCTCAGGTCGACGTTGAGCCGAGGTGCTATTGCGCCTGGCCCCTGCTAGTATGGGGAAGAACCCCCGCGTCATACTATTTACGGACTAGATGCTCCGGGGAAAGTATATCTAGTCTACACCTAGCTAGGCCTAGTTTATAAAGGGTCTTGCTAGATGGCACTTAACCGTTACTGCGCCCCCAAGGACGACCACTCATTGGATGAAGGGGCGACGGAGGCGACGACGACGGAGTCGCCCACGATCGCCAAACAAAGAATCACAGGTCTATATAAACCACGGTCATTACCAGTTACTTAGATAGTCTCTTTTCCTCTACTCTCTAGTAGTCAATCTAATCACAGCTTTACTTAATGATCAAGGGTCATCTTTGAAGCGCTTTGAGACTTGCAGTCTGCCAGCAACCGGGATCATCGCTCGACACTTCTAGTCCCTCGGATCGGATACGACTATCGACAATCCTATCAGTACTGCCTACAAGCAACACTCGCTTGCTTCATAACAGGCCTTTGGCTCACGACGTTCGGAACGCTCAGCACAAGCCACTACAAGACCAACACGCCTTCCGGGAAGACGTGCTTGTAACACTATTAATAAGAAGCTAATACGGCAGAATATAAAGAATAAAACAAGCTACCATAACTTAGATAACGATGCCCGGGAATTAATAAACTATGTTTATACGCGTACTTAAGTAAACCTATCGCGTAGCGAAGGTCTTATTTTATCAACCGGAAGACTTTAATGGTTTTATACGCCTATCGTAAGGCCGCGTCGGAGGGCTCTATTCCTAACACTTTAAAGACGCACTTTATTACCTGCATCGAAACAGGACTTAGCCACCCGTTTCCAAGATTGGATTCCTCTTAGAGCCCATTCATCTGGAATGCTAGAAGGTAGGTTAGCGTTGACCTGAAGGGTTTTGTAGTTCAAAGTTAGGGAGGGCATTTGTTCACTTACGTTTCATCACTCCTGTAGAGATCAGTATGGAATACTTCCATGGATACCCAGCCCCTGTAACCAGTCTCGAATACTGTCTTGGCTACCTCCATGATTGGCAGCACGCCTTCTCCGGGAAAAGGACGACAATTTCGTGATTGAGTCATGTATGGTGGCTGGTTAAGATCCCGTAAAGGGTAACCCTTTTGCAGCCTGTCGGCAGGCGTGCCGTCACTGAGTTGAAGGTAGCCAATGTCCGTAGGGCGGACATCCCTTTTGAACTCTTCGAGGCTCCTTTGAAGTCTTTCCATACCGTCAGGCCGTATTGGGGCAGCCATGTTCAAAGGATCGCCTGCTTCACCTGTAGCGATGTGAAATGTGTCGACGCAGTAACGAACATTGGGCAGGTCTACCAGGCGCACGATGTCTCGAGCTTTCTGCCACGTGTTGATGTCTATGCCAAAGACCACCCCTTCAAATGCTACAATCTTGTTATGCTTTTGGGCTAAAAGACCGAGCTTTCGCATGTTGGCCGCGATCTTCCTCGGGTCTCTAGTCAATGGCTTCTTTAGTGGGTAGATGCACGATGCGACCTATTGACGCAAGATGGTTAGCCTCGATGTAAAAACCTCCCATCTTAACCCGGTGCTGGTTCATCGTGCCTCTTACCTGCAATATCGGCGCTTGTAGGATGTCGCATAGCTGCAGCCATAGCTCTGCCTCTTTAAGCCGCTCCTCGACATCATTTTCGTCCGCCAGTCCATCGTACGCTCCGAACGGGTTCAGAGCAACAACCTCAAGTGACAGATCTGTCGCTGCTTTCCGCACGTCCCGAGCAGCAGCTCTTAGACATTCAGGTCTTGTGCCATGGCTGGCGAACGCCGGAGACTGTGAATGCACCTCCAAGCACTCGATTGCGACTTCAACACCCTCAAATCCATGCCTCTTGGCAGCTTCCAGCTTCTTCCTCATACAGTGTCCAGCTCTAGACTTCCCCAGGCCATTGGTGGCAATAGCGATGCGAACTTGCTGCGCCATGATGGTCGATTGAAGTTCCATTTTACCCGAGGATGCAATCACTAGCTCCAGGGCCGGGGTTCCCCAGATAATTGAATGGCTGGCCGGGCGGTGCCCCGCACCAGCCGGTCCCTAAAATTACGTGCCGGGTGCGGCGGGCAACTTGCACCCAGCTGACCACAAAAACAAAACATCTAATAGGCTGTTTATCATTGGCTTGCGTGGCTGGCTTGGGTTTTGAGAGCAAGCCACAGGATCTAGGCAAGAATCTGGAGCAATGCCAGAATTCGAATCTCGAGTCGTGGTCGTGACAGGTTAGTCACATCTGTCGTGCTTGACGTGCTTCTCCAAATGGATCGATATCCTTGGAAAGCTAATGTGGGCTGAACCTTATTCCCAGGGGGTGGTGATGGCTTTGGCTCCGCTATCGTCGACCGTTTCCATCAGGAAAGTTGGAAAGTCATTTTTGTCGACATTAGTGGGGCCAAAGGAAAGGCAAAGGCCGAGGACACCCCAGGGCTAGTCTTCGTCGAGGGAGACGTCACCAAACGAGAGACTTGGGAAGATGTCTTGAATCTGGCCGTCAACCAATTTGGTAGGCTGGACGTTGTCGTCAACAATGCAGGTAAATAGCATTACACATACTACTTGAGGGCCGTAGCCAGAACTGACGTGCAATAGGAATTACATATGACCCATCCGTATGTTTTATACCCTACATGCCCTTCAGAATACTCCCTAAGACGTTAGTTCTTACTCGATGTCTCAGCCTGTCCACGAGAAACCGTTCAGTCAATACGACAAGATTTTCGACGTCAATGTCAAGGTAGGCATAATTGAAAACTACTAGCAATGGGCTATTACGGTGCCGGACATTGACTCACTTCTTCGCAGCCCATATTCCTGAGCGCCCAAGTGATCTGCCCCCTGATGATAAATCAGGGCTATGGCGCCTTTATCAACTTGACCAGCACGGGGTGTAGTAGGCCACGGCCAGGCTTTGCTTTCTACAACGCCTCGAAGGCAGCTGTGAATGTGAAGATACACACTGTTACTCGACAAGGTGCAACATGCTAAACAAAACCTAGGTGGCAACAAAGACGATGGCATTGGAGTATGCTCCTGCAATCCGGTTCAACTGCATATGCCCTGCTGTCGGGGAAACATCAATGTAAGACAGCGACAATTCTTTGTTTGCCTTTGTTGTAACCATAATACAGACGTTGACACTTGGGTCCTGTGTAGGTTGCAGATGAGTATTGGGGACGACTCCCAGTCAGCTGAAAGACTGCGAAAGCTGGAGAACTCGTTCCCCATGAAGAGGTTGACACGGCCAATTGACATTGCCAACGCTGCGTGGTTTCTTGGGAGTGACCAAAGTTCATTTGTGACGGGTACAACGATAGAAGTAGACGGTGGACGGGGAATATGATAGTTAGCTACGGGCAGCTAGTTTCACTATACGTTGAACTCGGTATTTCAAGTGCGAAGTTTTCCGATGATCTCGGCATGTCCGGGAAAACCTCGGTGTCAGAATGCTTTATCCGCCAATTGTTTATGCCCTTTTTCTAAGTAACACAGGAGAAACAAACTCTTAGTTTAGGAACTTATAAAAGCCCTTCAAAAGATTTATTTATGCAAAGTCTACCTGATTTGGCTAGGGTGGCATTGATCATGTGTTGTGCGAGACCTACCTCGTACCTCGTGTAGACCTGAAAGGAAGTGGATACTTACACCCTTATAACCAGTCGTCCGCCCCACACTTCTCCGCTTCCACACTTCTCCACTTCCATGTTTTTTCCCGCATCGTCCATGCCTGGCACGTCCTGAATTTTTGGAATCAACAAGCATCCTTGTCACATAAGCAAAGGATAAGATGGCATCAATAGTCTATGAAAACAACCCCCGTCAACAGCCATCTCGAATGTCGCTTCCGACTGCGTGTGAAGCATGCCGTAAACAAAAGGTGCGATCCTATAAAATTCAACTGCCGTACGCGAAGAGCAGGCAGCTGACCGCGTTAAACTTCCAAAAGATGCGGTGTACTCGCCAGCTGGAGGGTGCAGATGATCCAAGCCAGCCCTGCGACAGGTGCAGGCGGAATAACCGGGAATGTCGCATTCCTCAAAAGCAACCGCTGGGACGGAAGCCAGGGGCTCTGGGCCGCTATCGTGGCGTCGAGAAGGCAGTTCGACAGATCCAAACGCATATCCGCAAGACGGCCCTGAGATCCTCCGAGCAAGGTCCCGTCACGCCGTCGCAGTCGACCGATGTCGACGTGCTGAGTCTCCTACCAGCCATGAGTCCAAGATCGCCACAACCTCGCCAGGAAGGGGAGGGCGCCCTCCCACCTGGCACCTCTTACTCTCCTACTTTTACTTTTTCCAACTCACCCCAGGGCTCGAGTGTAGAGTGTCCCCGCCGTACCGACCACTCCGTCAGCAATCCGCTGGGACTGATGGCCAATGCGTCCGGAGAGGCTCAGGCGAACGAGGAAGATGACATAGGTTCGACCACGACGACGATGGCCCTCCAAAATGCTTCATCGCCGGATATGTCCCATGCCTCCTGGGGCGAACCGAGTTCGCAGATCACCAGTGTGGCCCACGCCCAATCCCTCTTGTGCCGCCCCGGCTATGTCTCATTGGGTCTAAAGCTGGACCGAAGCATCCTCGAACTCGCATTGACAGACTTATCGACGCGATCTGGTCATCTTGGCCAATATGCAAATTACTTCAAGAAACAGAAACAAGGCCGAGCTCTAGACACAGGACCAGATCTTGACCCTATCGAACTAGGTCTCGTCAGCATGGATGAAGCGTGTTCGCTGTTTTCCATGTGAGTTGAGTTGATCACCCTAGCCACCGCGATGTACACGCTGGGACTGATGTGTCTTTCATAGTTTTTTTGAGCGCCTGCATCCCATCAATGGAACCCTTGACCCCGCCCTACACACCCCCGAATTTGTCAGGCCAAGATCGGCTCTGCTTTTCACATGGATCCTCGCCATCACAGCCCAGTTCGAACCTACGGCCGGCTCCTTGTCCAAACGCCTGCGTCTTCACGGTGAAAAGCTATCAAAGCACGTCCACGCCTGGGGCTACAAGTCTGTAGAGATTGCTCAGGGGTACTATCTCTCCCTCCTCTGCACGGTCCCTTCGAGTACACTGTCAGAAGACCACTCTTGGCCGTACACCACTTATGCGATTGGCATGATATCGGATCTAGCATTAAACCCGGATCAAGCCGACCATCAAACGTCATCTGGGCCTGGACACAGCGACCCCAACTGGTCGGCAGCGCAGCACGAAATCCGGCTAGTGAGAAACCGGGAGCGGACTTGGTTCAGGTTGATGCTTTGGGAACGAGCATATAGCGCCTCCCGCGGTTGTGTCACGCCCTTCCCGGAAAATGACCTCACGCAACACGTCGAGTCTTGGTGGCAGCACCCCTTGAGCGACCCTACGGATAGATCCACGTGCGCTTTTGTTCTTCTTCGACGCCACCTAGCCCACTTACACCACGAAGTCAAAATCCGCTTAGGAAAGCCAAACAATCGCAGACATTGGGTTCGAGACCTCGTTGACTCGCAGCTCGAACCGTGGCGGGCAACGTGGATTCCCTTTTCTGCGCGCAACGTCGGACCCGTGGTAGAGCAAATGCGAAATGTCTTCCTTCGTTATGTCTATATGCACGGCCGGCTCTGGACGCTTTCATTTGCGTTGCACGATGGTTCGAACACCGCAAGCGATGCCGAAGCTACAACCGAAGACTGTTTTGAAGCTACCGTCAACTGCTGCGAGACAACGATTCGAGACCTTCGCGAGATCGGGGAGCCCATGTACTGCATGATGACGCCAACATGGGCGATGAGCTCTTACGCGGCCGTTCTCGCCCTCAAGTTGTTCCCCCGTCTGTATGGCGCGCGACCGGGGCAGGAGGTGGAGCTGTTGGCTCTGCTCTCTGAGCTTGCTCTACAGCTAGAAAAGGCGGGGACAACTCCGCGTCATCGTTTTGGCATCGCGGCATTACTTGGGCAACACCTACTTCACATCCTGCGACGAAAGCTAAGAACCCTGGGCGGGGCGACTACTGCGAAGCCGCAAGCAGCAGAAGTAGCAGGAGATTCATTTATGGCCCTGGATACCAGCCAGCTACCCATGGCGGATGGTCATTTGGGACAGAATGATATTGTTTTGGACTCCATGAGCCCGCTCCCATTTGTGGAGCTGTCTCCGGGAGAGGAAGACGCGGCACATCAAGCGTTTTCTGGTATGATGAGAGAGTGGTGCGCGCCGTGGTTTGAAAGTCCCGTCTGATCTAGTTACAACTTAATTGTCCTTGCACTACCCCCTAGGATACTGTTCACCAATTCTGGATCCTCTCTTAATGGTCGGCCGAGGCCAATCATGTCAACATCTCCGTTCTCAACAGCCTTTTCCATCTGATAGGGATCACGCCAACCACCCGTAGTGCCGATTACGGCGCGGGACTGCGAGATGAATCTCAGTAAGACCGCATAAGAGTCAAGTATCACGACCCCGGAGAACTTACCAGGACTTTCCTCATTTCTTGGGCCCACTCAACGAAATAGCTACGTCGAGTTCAGCAATGAACACTGGATACTCTTAAGAAGAATCAGGGTGCACGAACCTTCCACGATGTTTCTGTGACGGGCGCTCAGAGAGGCTCTTCATGATGTTTCCTCTCCAGGCGGGTGACTCGTAGGTGCCCCCAGAAATGTCAAAGAAGTCAACCCCAGCTTCCTCGAGCCATTTGATTACCACGCACTGCTCCGCAAAGCTCTGTCCGCCCTCAATGACTACGAGAAATCGTCAGTACAGTCGAACTGCGACTTCTGGCGCTGGGTGTTCCTACAGTCGTGGCAGCTAAGCTTGACGCCAATAACGAAAGAAGAAGAGGGCAGTCTAGCCTTGATAGCATTGACGACGTCGAGAATGAATCGTGCGCGGTTCTCAATCGTACCACCGTACTGAAACACACCGTCAGTAGACTGGAAGGCTGCATTTGGTGTTGAAGATGATCGAGAATACCTTGTCCGTTCTGTGGTTGGTGAGCGGAGATAAAAACTGGTTCAACAAGTAGCCATGGGCACCGTGAAGCTGTCAGCAGGGAGATGTTAGCAGCGTGCTCCTTGAAGTGTAGGAAGAGCTAGGGCTACGCACAATGATACCATCTGCTCCGGCTTTCGACAGAACCTCGGCGGCCCAGGCATACCGTGAAACCAACTCGTCGATTTCCTCCAGGGTTAATGATTTTGGCTTCCCATAAGTCTTGTCGAGACACGGCTTGAGCTGCACATCTGATGCCGAACGAGGGTTTGGGTTGAGGAACTTGGGGACTTGGCGCCCTGGATATTGGATCTGAGGAAGGCATACTGCGCCACGCGACTTGGCGGCACGGATGGCCGGTGCAAAGGCTCTGACAGGATCCCAAGGATTACGCGGGTCTAGAACTGCGTTATGAATGTTTTCGAGATTGTCTCTATCGATCGGGATGTTGCCAAAGCAGATGAGGCCGGCGCCGCCGTCGGCAAGCTCTGCACACATAAGTTATTATGACAAATTCCGGCACATTGAAACATTATCGTGTTACCCTGATGGAGCTCTTCATATTCCGTCTCGGGAATTCCAGTCTTTTCAATGTCGTTCTTGTCATAAGTCGACGCGTATTCGCTCAATGGTGTCCGGTACAATCGGTTCTTGATAATCTTACCCGACAGCGGGAGAACGATAGGCTTCAAAAACATTTAGTCAAATTGCTTAGATCAGGACAGATTATATGTTTCAACTTGCCTTGCCCAATGCCGCTGTCTGCGAAACTACCATTATGTGCGCGTGTTGACAAAACCGAAGCTAGGAAGATATTCAATGATTCATACAGCGTAGTTAGCGTTCCTAGCAGCTGCGCCGACGAAGATCTAAGTACCAGCGGATTTGGGCCCGCTGCGAGGGTATTTAAACTACTTCGGGTCGATGGATTGCTCGTCCGTCGGTAAATACACAAGTACCCCGCGTCTGGTTACATGCCGACTCACGGATCGGCCGGATCCGGTGAATAAATATAGGGTCCTGACACATTTTACAAATCATACGCTATAGCAGGTAGGCATTCGTCAGGACAGCAGACTCGATTCTAATCTAAAACTAGATAGGAGTGCTTAGAGCTTAGAGGTCGGAGCTTTGATTCGCTTAATTACTTCACCCGCCAAATCCTGGTTGAGGCTTCGCTCCGCCCACAGTGTAATCTGCCCCATGCAGACCCGGACCAAGACTTCATCGCCGTGTCGAACAGCAGCTCCATAGTCTTGGCCCATCCGGCAGAGTCTAGTCATCGGATCAGGCATGTAGCACATGTCTACTACTGCGCCACCCCCGCCCCTCCTCGACAGGAAAGTCTTGCACACCTCCCAAGCAAGCATCTCATCCGGCGTCCCGGGCTCCATGTCTGGTATAGTGCCGACAGTGATGACCGGCGCAGGAAGCAACCGAGCCTCGTCCATGTTTCCTACAAAGCGTAACTTGATACCGGGTACAGTCCTTTGAAATCCCCTGATCATGGCCTCAACCTCAGACTTGAGCCTGTTGACGATGTAAATCTCACTTGGCCGAAGAGTTGTCCACAAGGCGTAGATTGCGCTCCGCGCAGCCCCCCCTCCGCCCAGCACGAGCGCTGGCTCACCACGAGCCTTTTCTCTGATACCCGGTATTCCGCACATCGTATCTCTCACCCCGACCCAGTCTGTATTCGCCCCAATGAAGCGTCGCCGTCCCTGTCCATCCAGTCTCACGAATGCGGTGTTCACGGCACCGATGGCTCGCGCGTCGTCCGTGGTCTCATCCATCACCTCCATAAACGCGACCTTGTTAGGCATCGTCACGGATCCCCCAATGACGCCGGGATCCTGAATCACCCGCCGGAATTCATCGGAATCGGTAGTCGTATGGAGAGCATATTTCCATGGTAATTGTGAAGCCTCGTAGATGATGTCATTGATTTTGGGCGACAGAGATTTTGATATGTTACTGCCGAATAGACATGCTCGCAAGGGTCTTGATGCGTGATCCGCTGGCAGCGGCGACCGGCCGTAGGCATAGGACCTCTCAAGAACGTCCATGGTGGTTGGTCGGACGGTTCTTGCCTTTTCGGACGGCACGATGTCGAAGGCTCTTCTGGTAAGACCACCTAAGATGAACGAGAAACTGGGTAGATGCGACAGCTTCTGGATCTACTCCACCTTTCGGCATATATAGTCGGTATATAGATTAACTCGGGGTCACCTTCCGGTTGTATAATTAAAACACCGGGCAGGTAATCCCGACAAATGACTCAGCAGCTCGATGTGCCTCGAGTAACGGAGTTTAGCAATTTGGAATTTGACTGCCGCTTGTTCACTTAGGCTCGGCATCATCAAGGATTTATTGCTTATTCGCAGCTATGCTTTCCAACAGTGGCCAGTCACCCATGTCGGTGGTCATCATTGGCGGCGGCGTAATCGCCCAGACTCACGCAAGGTGCCTCATCGAGTCGCAATCCACGACCCTAGTTGCTATCATTGATCCTTTTGAAACCGGTCTCAATCTGGCACGCAGCCTATCTATCCCTCATTTTGCTTCCTTGGTCGAATTTCTGGCTTCTGCCAAGAATGTCAGCATCGACATCTACATGGTCTGCACTCCCTCGGGCCTCCATGTACCAGTGGCCCAGGAGGTTCTCAACACGACAAACGCCAAGTTGATCCTCGTGGAAAAGCCGATCTCAACTGATATCCAGGCTGGAGAGCAGTTACTGCGACTTGCGGCAGAGAAGGGCTGTCAGGTGGCAGTAGGCCACCACCGACGTTTTCATCCCGCCATCGCCATCGCGAAGGAGACGCTTGCCTCCGGAGCTATCGGCAACCTGACTGCTCTCTCTGGATTGTGGACCTGCAAGAAGAATGACGGATACTACAAACAAGCTCCGTGGCGGACATCTCGCCAGTCCGGCGGCGGTCCAATCTGGACCAACCTCGTTCACGACCTTGACGCCTTGCAATATCTCGTCGGCTCATGCATCGTGCGTGTGTGGGCGACGGCTGTTCCCAGACGGAGACACCATCCCGATATCGAGGAAAAGGATGCTATAGAGGAGGGAGCCGCTGTGATGATTCAGTTCGGCAATGGCGTAGTGGGAACGATGGTTATTTGCGATAACGTGCCAAGTCCATACTCATGGGAAGCTGCGACTGGAGAAAATGTGGGCATTTCTAAAGCAGAGGCACCGGTGGATAGCTGGCGGTTTTTTGGAACGCAGGGCACTCTCAGTGTGCCGGACGGGTATCTGTGGACATACGATCAACAGGAGGCGGCTAGACAGGGTGTCGAGACTGGCTGGGGAACGCCGTTGACGCGAAAGCAGCTTAGGGGAAAGGATGAGAGCCCGTATGAGATTCAGATGGAACATCTGGCAAGAGTGGCCCGCGGTGGCGAACGGCCTATCTGCTCGGGCAGTGATGGCTTGGCTGCTGTTAGAGCCTGTCAGGCCATTGTTCACGCCCTCGACCATCCAAGCCACGGTCCCGTGGAAGTTGGAAATGATACCGAGCTATGACGATTGGTTCGAGTGAGCTGTCTTGAAATTGACTTGAACTCTGCCTATCGTGTTTATTAAGTACACGGCCGTGGCAACCCCCATGGGAAATACTACGACTGAATTTCATACATTTAGCAAGTTTAAGACCTGGCTTCGATTGGCTTTGAATTTTCAAAACCCATTGATCGTTTAGGTAGTCTAAGCAGCTCAAAACTCATCCTTTGTTCCCGCACGCCCTTGTTCCGCTGTTTGGTAAGATTTCAGAGGGCTCCAAGTTGCTTACTACGGATCGGACCAGTTTAGCTTAGGGTGCCATGAACCCTCTCCTGAAAACGCAAATGGAATTCATAATGCTTGAGTTTCGTGTCGGAGTAAAGTGCTATTTCGGACCTAATGAAGATAACCGAGAAAACGGTACACATCAGGGCCTAGTTAGTCCTTCTGCTTCAGTTCCGTGTCCGTTGTGAAGGGTTCTCTAACCTCCGTTGGATAAACTCCAGGGTAGGTTCGTGAAACTAATTGTCAATATCTTATCCCGCTGATTTCTTCGACACCTGCTATTTCTATCTCGCGTACAGTCGGAGAGAACTCTTAATCCTAATACGCGATTGGTGCCGCCGAAATTGGTATAAGAAGCAACTGAGGAGCGGGTACGACAGGAAAATTTCGTTATTTGATACCCTAAAGGCGACTAGATGATGTTTCCGCAACGCTCTCTAGATCACCGCGTGAAGCCGAAGGCAGACTGGGAATGGGGAGTTGCAGCTGCCTCGCTGCCTCGCGAGCTGCCCAATAACCCGTTACAAAAGCAAGAGCCAATCCTCCAGCGTATCCCAGGTTGCTGAAGCCACCGCCATCGACTCCGGCGACGAGTAGGCCGGGGATCGAAGCTTTGTCCGCGGTCAAGGCCCGTCCTTTGCTGTCCATAGAAATGCCACCGTACGTAAATGTGATCGACGGCTGCACTTCCATGGCAAAGAACGGGCCCTTGCCTTCCAGCAACGATGCTGGAGGTGAGCCAGTAGAGCCCACGGGGTAGTCGAGGGCAACCGATCGATCGCCTAGAGCGACGTAGCGGTGGTAATTGTCGATCGTGCGGCGAGTCTTGATAATATCCACGCCCCATTCCCTCAACGTCTCGAGCAATCCGTCGACTGTCTCTGACTCCGCCACACGGCATCCATGTTGACGAGCCTTTGCAAGCCGATCTAGGTTCCCGCCGTTGGGGAAGGGCGAAGACAAGCAATAATTGGCCCGTACGGAGTCGCTATCGAATAGATTAGCATTCAGAGTATCCACGCTCGTTCATCATTCTCGAGTACTCACTTGAACAAAATAAAGCCCCTGCGGTTGTCTTGCTTGGCCAGATACTGGTTAACAACCTCATCACCAGCAGTCTCATCAGCAAAACGATGTCCGTGCTGATTAATGAGGATACATTGCCGCGATTCTACACAACTTGTCAGTCGTAGCCCTCGAACAGTCTTGTGGAGACGTGACTGACGGTACTGCGCTAGCGGCAGGTAATCTTGTGGGGTGATATCCTCCTTGCGCAAAGGGGCGGCCATGAGATGGCCGTAGTAGGTAGACATGCCACGGCTTGTCTCAGCGCCCGCTGACAACGCCAGTCTCAGGCCGTCTCCGACAGAGCCGCTGTTAGACCGCACAAAGATATTGTCCCCGCCTGGGCCGAGGTACTCGGCCCGTAGACCAGCTGATCCCTGAAAGCCGCCAGTTGACACCACAACCAGCTTTGCTGCTACCTTGATGTACACCGGGGATTG
The DNA here is from genome assembly GCA_017657125.1 of Scopulariopsis brevicaulis. NCBI lineage: Eukaryota > Fungi > Ascomycota > Sordariomycetes > Microascales > Microascaceae > Scopulariopsis > Scopulariopsis brevicaulis. The sequence goes on from JAGFNX010000021.1 coordinate 20,457, forward strand.
TGTCGCCGTGGACGAGACGCGTTGCAATACCGCACCGGTAATACGAGATCCGGTGCCACCATCCGTATCTTGAAGGAGCTTAACCACCTTTGTAGATACCATAATGCGAGAACCAGACTTGCTGTCCGCGATCCTTCTTGTGTGCAGCTGGTGTAAATTCGGGATTTTGATTGGGTATCCAATGCCTTCGCAATGCAAGTTAGGGCTTTTGCTGCATGCTGTCATAGCCCTTGGGAGGGAACACCTACCGATAGTCATTATTGGGCCATACTGCTCAGATGTAGGCACCCCCTGAGCCCTCATCCATTGCACTGCACGAAGATAGTCTTCGAGCCAGGCCTTTTGCAGTTCACGTTCGCCATCCGGGATCCAAGCTCGCAGTTTCTGGTAGGTCTTTGGTGCCCAGCTAGACCAACACTTGTTAGACCCATTTTCCATATGATGTTTTAAATTTGGCTGCAACAACTTACAACATGCCCGCCGAGTAGACAGACGAACCACCAACATGTGGCTGCTTCTCTGCTACCAATACTTTGGCACCGGCCTGGGCAGCAAATGAGGCACAGGCCATGCCTGACATACCTCCTCCACAGACCAGCACGTCAACATTGAGAGATTCCATAGTCATCTGTATTATTGAGTCTCCTGGTAATGAAGTGAAACCAAAGACAACGTTACACTTTTGGGACGCATTAAATGTATGTTTTTCTAGCGTGTTCTCTCCCCAGTGCGTAGTAATGAGTGGTCGAGGGTCCTGTTGGTCTTGGAATGATAGCATCTCCACCGAAGGGTCCAGTCCATGAGACGGTGTTCAAATTTATCGGCCGGCTGCTCATTTCCGGATGTGGGGGCTTGACCCTCCCGTTTGGAATAGTCCGGATCCGGGGAATTCTCCAAGGCTTGGCACCTACTTCCCCACGGCTTGGCATCCACTTCCCCACGGCTTGGCGTCCACTTCCCCAGATTTTCTACCCCAGGTGTACACACGCGTTATCTGACCAACCTCATTGATGTAGGATGTAGTTGTGATTGGCGGATCAGGCTTTTCTTCGAGGCCTTGCCTTTAAAGGGCGTGGCAGGTCCGGCCATAATATAGCCGTGATCGTCGACGTGAATACCGTCCAACTTTATATGTAGGCCCCTTCCCGCACTGGTAATCTACCAGTCGCGTTGTACCACCACCTCTTCTTTGGCGAATACCTTAAACTTGCTTTGATACAGAATGGCTGCTACCGATGAAGAGCCGAAGCCTATGCACGGCCCCGAGGTAGAGATGGTCGAGAAAGTCGGCGATAACACACCCCGCGATGGCGATGACAATGAATTGCGCAGCGTAGAGGTCATTCCGTCCTCGGCCAGGGAAAACTTCTCCGAAAAGGGTAGGAAAATCCTCCATGTCGTTCCGTTGCGGAGAACCTAAACAATACTGCAGAGAAGAGTGCCGTTCGCCGCAAGATCGACTGGCGCATCATGCCCCTGGCAGCGTGGGCCTGCGGCCTCCAGTTTGTGGACAAGGTTCGTGAGCCTTAGCTACTAGAAAAGAAAAAAAGGGGGGATCTTATGAGGCTAACACGGTAGTCTTTCAACAGTCGGCCCTCGGAGCGGCCGCCACATACGGAATTCGTGAGGATCTTGGACTCAAAAACCAGGAGTACTCCTGGTGTGTTTCGGTAAGTTGTTTCCCAACCACCATGCGTCAGAGGCCATGAAATATGCTGAAATTTGAGCCTTTGCCATAGATCTTCTACATCGGGTATATTGCAGGTGCTTTTGTTTCCGGGCGTGCACTTCAATACTTTCACGCGGGGAGAGTTATGGGTGTGGCCTATTTCATCTGGGGCGGTGCCCTACTTGGTTGTGTCGGTGCCAACGGCTTTGCTTCCCTAATGGTGTTGCGTCTCATCCTAGGGTATGGATTTCTGTGACAACCACTCCGCAATGTGCATGCGAGATTATCTAACTTGGTAATAGCATCCTCGAATCCAGCCTTGTCCCGGGCCTGTTGCTTGTGTGAGTAGCATCTCGCTAGCATGAGCCTAGTTGATAAGCCAGCGACTGATTCGAGGGCAGCACCACTATGTGGTACACGCAAAAGGAGCAGCCACTTCGTTTCGGGTTGTGGACAGCTCTGAACGGCTTCCTTCCGGTCCCCTTTCTCGTGATTTACTGGGGTAGGTGCCACCTGCAGTTCTAGTTTTGTGCGCTTGTTAATTGTAACAATGGATAGGGCTCGGACAAGTCACAAGCGGCCCTCTTGTCAGCTGGCAACTTATCTTTCTCCTGCTAGGACTGGTTAGCTGTATCACAGGTGTCTTGATGGTACGTCCTACTACTTCTCCGAATGATATGCCGAAGCAAGCATATTGTCTAATACCGAGGTGTAGTATCTCTTCATACCGGATGCACCTGAAAAAGCAAAATGGCTCACCGAGCGTGAGAGGGCGATTGCTATCCATCGGGTTGCCGAAGACCAACTTGGCAGGAAGGACAGTATGTATCCTTCCTTGAATGCATGTACTACCGTCATTCTAATATTGCCTTCTAGCCCATTTCGACTGGGCACAGCTTCGAGAAGCTGTGACCGACTACCGTGTGTGGTTAATCGTCCTACAGATGTTCTTCTCCCAAGCCGTTGGGAGCGTGACCACCAACTTTCTAGGAATCATCATCAAGGTCTGTCACCTATTGAGGGTTTTCCCAGTGTTATCTTCCAGCGACTAACAGACATCCCAGGGCTTTGGCTACTCGAAACTGAAAGCGCAACTGTATACCGCGCCAAGCTACGCCGTCCAGGGGTTCGCTCAACTGATTGTCTCCTCCCTTCCGACTCTCTCGGCTCGATTTCGATCCATGAAACAGCCACTCACCGCTGCTTCTAGCGTCATCTCCCTAATTGGACTGGTCCTTCTGTACGTAACGCCTGCCGAAGCACAGTACCAGGGACGCCGACTAGCGGCCTGTATCATTCTGTCCTGTGCTGGCGTCAACTACACCGTCGTCATGTCTGTGCTCGGCAGCAACATCACGGGGTCTACCAAGAAGCAGATGACCAGTTCGGCCTCCTTCTCCTTGTACTGCGTCATCAACATCATCACTCCTCAGACGTTTCTAGAAACTGAAGCTCCGCGATACTCAACTGGGCTTTCGTTTGTCCTAGCGTGAGTCCCTCGGCCCCTTAATTGGCCAGTTATTAAAACAATTCACTAACATGAACATTGAACTGCAGGTTTTTGGCGAGTTTCATCGTCCTCACAATGGTTACCTGGCTATCTATGAGGCTGGAAAACGCCAGAAGAGACAAGAAGGCGCGCACAAATAATGACTATGCCAGGCTCACAGGAGCTGCTGAGGACGTGGACAGGAACATACTGTGGGTACTCTATTAGCATTTGAACATCGAATCCGTAATGCTAACTTGTGGTGATACAGGGACGAAACGGATAGGCAGAATAAGCACTTCCGGTACTCTGGTTAAAATCTTGTTATGTTATTACAGATTTTTCAAGTCTCTGTCATGTCTTCTCAGAAACCCAAGCTGCTCAAACATGCCTTTAAGTAGATCATTGTCACTATGCCTGTCTTTGTATTCCCAGGTATCCAACTGTCCATACGATCGTTCAATGCGGTAACTACTTTTAAAAGTGTTGACTTTGGTGATATATGCAATCCATAATCGCTATTCCCGAATCCGTGACTGCGTAACTTTCCAAGAAACGCTATTCAAACACGACGTGCCTTGCATTCTCTTAGTTTTAAATTATGAAACATCTCACAGGGGTATATGATAGGAACCGAAACCTTGGTTTTATACAAGGGAGTAAGGACGTGGATTGGCAATTCTGCGGTGTAAAATCCCCTTCAATCCTAATCAGTCAATGATTGATCAAGTCAGAGCTCGAGAGCCGGCTTCCACTTCTCCTCCAATGACCAGCACCTCAATGGGACTCGGACTTCAGCCAAGGTTCACAGAGTAAGGTCAAATACTCGGTGCTCGCGATTTCAGACTACATATAACCTCCGTGGAGATGTCAGCCTACCCCGCTCCTCAAATCCCACGTGTTCAGTGATGCGACTGCATCGTCGAGCGAGCCGAGATCAAGTAGCGACGCAGCGACGCCAAGCCACCGATGGTGGGCCGCACCCGGCCTATTCGGCTCTTTGATTAATATGCCGGATGTGCTAGTGCTTAACGAACGACGGATCGGTCGGTACAGGCCGTGGCCGCTTACTAACCACCAAGGACGCCACGGCACATTAAATATGGAGTCTCTTCTTCCTGTTCACTTTTAGGCATCGCCACAACCGCTTCCAAGCTGTCGACACTACGATTACGAATACGCCACTTCGAAATGACGTCACATGATACTCCAAACTTGTTGCATCGTTTTGGTACGGCCACCATCTCGCTTGGCGGGCCTCAAGAACACAGCCTTAGTGCCAAGTTGAAGGCTGCCGCTAAAGTGGGATTTAAGTACATTGACCTCTTCGACGAGTGTTGGGCATCTTACCTTAGAGAAAACGGCCAGGATGGAGCAACCTTATGGGATGCAACGCCGACCAACCTGGCAGTTGCAAAGAAATTGGCAGATGAGGTGAAGGGACTAGGGATGCAAATCGCCGTCACACAGCCTCTACGGATGATAGAGGGCCGGCGACACCCAGAGGAAAGGGCTTACCAGCTAGACCTCGTTTCCAAGAGGTTTCCATTCATGCGTGCGTTCGACACGGATCTTGTCTTTATGTGCTCGAGCATGGACAAGGAGCCAAGGTCGACGCTGGACTACAAGGTGGTTGCGAGGGACCTAGCAGAGATGGGCCGGCGAGCGGAGGAGTTTTCCAACAGAGACGGTGGCCGCATGCTGAAGATTGGCTACGAAGGCCTATCTTGGGCTCAGCGCAACACCTGGGCGTCAAGTTGGGAAGTGGTGCGTGCCGCTAACAGACACAACGTTGGCCTCATCCTCGACTCCTTCAATCTCCTAGCCGTCGAGTTTGCGGATCCTTACAACCCCGAGGGACACGGTAGGATCTACTCTACGTTGAAGGAGTCAATCGATATTCTGCGCATGTCTTTGGCATCATTGGTTGCTACAGTGCCGGGCGACCGCATATTCTTTGTTCAACTCGGCGATGCAGAGCTCATGGATCCTCACACCTTCCACCCGCCCACAGACCCAGATACTCCGGTGCTTCTGCCCTGGTCACGGAAACACAGGCTGTACCCCATGGAAACGGAAAAGGGGGCTTACCTGCCTGTCGACCTGACCCTTGCGGCAATTCTCGCAACAGGTTATCAAGGACCTATATCACTGGAGGTTTTTGCCGCCTCTCTGTTTTCGAAGGATCCGGACGTCCCAAGAATACACGCGAAACGGGGAGTTAGCGGCTTAAAGCGAGTGTGTGATTCTGCTGGACGTGTGGATCCCTTTTGGACGACACCCGCCATGGATTCTCCCGCATACAAGACATGGAAGGAAGGAAGGACGTCGTATGCTAAACTATCAACTCCCAAGCTTTAGATACAATATGAAGTGCATCATTCACAACATCCTAAACAGCAAGGCTCTAGTTTAGACCTGTCCAGTCTTAATCCTCGATGTCCCTGATCACTATTGAGTTCAAGGGTTGGCTGTGTTGGTATACTTTTGGGGTTTGACAAAGTCGTCATAGTCTTGGGGGGCCAAATATTCTCAGAACTGATGGAGCAAAGTGTACGTTCCTTGGCTTCGGGATGAATTATACCGAACCGCATGGTCCCAAAGCGGCGGGGTAGCATGGGCCCCACATGATAAAGCTGCGGGGTATATTGTCATTCGAACGCTTTGATTCTTTTTCCTACGTGACCTTCAAATCATCTCCCTACTCTCTGCCCCTTTGTGACATGAAGCACCAACTTCAACATCCTTAAACGCTCATTAATATCCTCCACGACATGGCCCCAGCCGCACAACCTCGAACGCCGCGGCGTGTAGCCCAAATAGTTCGCCTAAAACCATCGTGCCTCCAAGCCTATAAAGATTGCCATGCCGCCGTTTGGCCCGCGGTCCTTGCTCAAATCAAAGACTGCAACATCAGCGACTACTCCATCTTCCTGGACGAAACATCCATGATACTCTTCGCGACTTTCAAGTACAATGGCGCGGACTTCGACGCCGACATGGAGAAGATGAGTGCGAATGAAGAAGTGAGGAAGTGGTGGGAGATGACAGATGGAATGCAGGAGACGTTTGTGGATGGGAGCACGGGGAGCACTGATAAGAAGGGATGGTGGCGTGGATTGGAGGAGGTGTTTAGATGTGAGTAGGGTCTGATCGAAAGGATGGGTTGGGAGAAATCTCCAGGTTTCTCTGATTTTAGGTAGACATTGAAAACTGTCGTTACGAGACTTGAACTCCTTGCTATGGAACGACTCTTGGCTAGAGTTGTCGTACCACGGCCCCTAATCCAGGCCAGTGTCCAATCAGATTATGTTTAGAGGACTGTCAATACCGGGATCCTATACTTCTATATCGTGGTTCTCAGCATTGCTTGGATTTCCTATTATATTAATATGGTATGCCCGTTCTAAACCTACTCTAACTACTTAGAACGTCGACATGCCTGATAGGATATCCTGAATATCAATAGGAAGGTCTATATCTCGCCATCCAACATCGTTTTCGTAACGGCCATCCGTATCTACAGCTCGGGAGACAGACAAGTCGAACAGAGGTGAATCCATCGTAAATGGGAGGGGCTCCGTAAATGACTCGGGGGCCAACGCGTAGTTCCTTTCAGGGCGTGATGTCGGTTCTATCGCGTGGATAGATGTGGTTGGTCCTCCAGCCATCTCAGACGGAGTTTGTATATGTTTTGGCGGCTGCGGCGGCTGCGACACGAATGAGCTGCTTATATCCCCTTGGGTTTTCTGGTGTGTCGAATAATGGGTTTGAGACTGCTTGGATCCTCTCATCTCGTCGGCTGCAGTATACCGCGGAGACCATGGCATGTATTGAGTGTAGCGGCTGGTGTTGCCATTCGCCAACGTACCCATGCTTTGACTGGGAGACACTTTCGGGGGATATTGGCAGGGTCTGTCGCTGCCATTAATCTGTTCAGTTCCCTGTCCACATGCTGGGGCATTGTTGCGCCCCTCGGCCGAGGACGATTTAGCGGGTTTATCGCGAGGTTCCTCACGAGTCTCACGCGCCAGTGCAGGTTGGTCGCCTTGTTCGTAACTGCAATGGGCCTCGAGCTGGCCTTCGAGCATTTCTAGATTCTGGCCCATGGCTGTTCTCGAGCCCCAGAACTTGGTACATCGGTCGTACGTCATATGCAGGACATAAAACCGCGACTGGATTAGGCCCGGGCTAGGAAGACCGGGGCCGTAGTACTTCCTTACGAGCTGGACCGCCGTGGCTAGCCAAATGGTGCTTGACATGAAGGGATTGATATGCCGTATGTGATTTTCGGAGCAGCGACTGACTATAGTCAGGATGTTGTCTGCAGCCTCGAAATATTGTTGCACGGATAGGTTTTCCGAGTCTTGGAAAGCGAGGGAGCCCTCTCCTCTGCTGTCATGGGGGCCGAACTGGCCTGCGCCAATGGGTTGACAGGTCTGATGGGCATGGTGGCCAAAGAGATCGTACCGATATATCATAAGGCGGGAAAGCTGGATCATCATGAATATGTTGTAAATGCCGCAGTGGAGATTCCGCAGAGAGCCTGGATTCCCACTGATTGGAGCAGCGTCAAAGCTAAGGTATTGGTTGCGGTACCGTAATTCCTGGGGCAGCGCCATCACGAAGCACTGGACGGCGTTTGCAAGGATCTCCAGCTTCTGGCGCGACTTGTCGATGGAGCGTGAATACGGGGACGCTCCACCCTTGCGCCCGGACCGCTGAGGAGAGCTCTTGCGGTCTGACCGGAAGGGCATTCCGGGAGGGCTTGAAATGAGCTGCGCGTCCTTCATGAGGGAGTTGATGACCAGAAACCAAGCAATGGGCGATCGGTTGCCCGAGTCCTGGAGGGACTTCCAGCGCTGAACGGGGTCCCGCTCAAGAACTGAGCTTGGTACTGGGTGGTCGCGAAACCAGTGAGCGTCGTCCACTGGAAGGTGTGTTTCCATCTGCCTCCAGTCAATGCCTGTCGGGGTCCGGCGGATGGTACTAGCGAAGACGTCCATTTCCCAGATAGCCCACCACGCGCGCCGTTCCTCTTCGGCGAGACGCCACTTGAGGGGATCATCCCGCCCAGCTTCGCTCGCATCCTGTGCATCTAATAGGTGCAGATCCAGCTCGTACGCTAAGCGGACACACATGCCAAGCATCCTCCACGCTTTTCCATGGACACCTCGCGTCAGCCGGCAGTGCGTTGCGATTATGAGAGCCTGGACAATGCAGATTGGCGGTGCCTCGTCTCCACAAGTGTCCAGAGCCTCGTCAATGAATCTCAGACTCATGTCAAGGAAATGGTCCGGGTCGTCAACGTGTGTCTCTTTCATCGGCTGCATCTCGCTGTCCGTAACAGAGTCCGTTTCTAACGGAGTGAAACGGGCGGCGAATGCGACGATGGCTGCCAAGAACGCGCAGATCTGAGCCAACGACGTCATGCTGCCCAGTTTCTCGGAAAAGGACGGCTCATGGAACAGGCTAATAGCAACCATGTTCTTGAAGTATATCTGAATCCTATCATTAGGCTCAGTAAAAGCTCCGGTTTGACGATACGGGAGCTCTCAGTTATGATGCTTACATGTTCCCCATCGTTGCTGGTGAGAGACCGAGGGTGTGGAAGGCCTGCTGAATCAGAGCTTGATTCTCCGGACCTGGGCCACCTCTCGTGGATGATAGAGTTTGCTCTTTATCTGGCGATGACGCTTCGTGGGACGGGTGAAGGATGAAGGAGAGATCGTGCATGTTGAGTCCCGAATCCCGTCTCCGCAGGTTCCCTTCACCATGGCCAGGTCCTCTTCGATTCTGAAGATGCCCGTCCTCGTCCTCTCGCACGCGGAAAGGCCCGCTACTTCCATCCACGGGACTGGTTTCGGCATCACCTAGGGATGCGGGCGGTAAGACGGACGGTGATTCCAACTGATTCGCGTTAGACGCACAGCGTCGATGGCGGCGTTTCTTCTGCCGCTGCGTAGACCCTGCCTGCCCTTAGCACGTCTTCTCGCCGAGGTCCCGGTTTGCATCAGCTCACCAATTTTAGGGCCAGGCTTCATCGCCCGAGGCGGATAGTCGCATGCCTGCCCGGTATTCTCGCAGACATAACACACAGGAAAGTTGCGATCGCTAAGACGCTATCAACATCGAAGCCGCGAATACGGGGGTTTCGCCATGCCCAGTACTAACCATTTAACCTTTCGCCTGTAGAACCATCAATCTAGTGCCTGAGCAAAGGGCATATTTTCTCAGGAAGCAACATACCTCCGACACGAATGGCAGGCGATGGCCGCCATACCATTATGCCCTCTCTGCTCATCGCCAGCATCTGGCCACGTCTTTGTCCCGTCTCTGGACGTCACTGACATGCCGGTGACTAAAACGTCCTGGTCCGGGAAACCGACGAGGAACTAAAGATAGGCGAAAGTGACCAGGCACAGGAGCCGGGGCAGGAAAGGGGACGCTGAACGACACGAGTTGGTCTGCAACTTCATAGATGGGGGCGGGGCTCTACGTGGCTCTTGGAATGCGGGGAACCTGGGGTCAAAGGGAACCAGGCCTTCGAACCCCACGAACCCCACAAATCCTACGGACGCCACAAACTTCCATGCATTTGTGAACCTATGGTAAGGATCATGATTACGAGTTCAAGACTAAGCCTCACCGCCTCACGCTAGCTGGAAACTTGGCGCTGTGATGCACATGCAGTTTCCCTAATCGGTATCCCTCCGAAATTCGACCGAGCAGGGGCTTTGTCCTTTGCCGCTTTATTCATAGTAGACAGTGTTAATCAGCGTACCAATACCCTCGATCTCTACCCGCATGTCGTCCTGCTCCTTAAGCGAGATCTTAGGATTACGCATTGCCCCAATACCAGGCCCCGTACCAGTCATAATGACGGTGCCTCGCTCTAGAGTCGTGCCTTGGGAGAGGAAGGAAATGGTGGATGCGATGTCGAAGATCATCTCCCTTTTGTTAAAGCCCTGCGTCAGCTCCAGTATACCATGACAAGGAATCATAACCATAGTAACACCTACCTGGTGTTACTGTCTTGCACTGTCTCGCCACCCAAGACGGCCTTGATTTGCAGTTTATGTGGGTCAGGGATAGCTGACGGGGCGACGAGAGCTGGTCCTATTGGACAAGAACCGTCGAATCCTGGAAATACAATGAGCAAAGGCACCCCGACTCGGGTCTGGCTTGCCGACCCACCTTTTGAGAAGCACCACTGGCTGTTCTTGAATTGTTGAGTTCGCGCGCTGACGTCGTTGCTGCACGTATATCCCAGCACGTACTCCATCGCCCTCTCTTTGGGAATATCCCGCCCGGCCTTCGAGATAACAACAGACAGTTCCGCCTCGTAGTCGCTCGATCCGTCCTGCGCAATCGCGGGGATATTAATCTTGGCCGGAGCGGGGCCGTTCAGGGCCGTTCGAGGCTTTATGAAGAGGACGGGGACGTCGGGAATGGGCATGTTGGCCTCTTTCGCGTGGTCTCGGTAGTTGAGCCCGAGACACCGAATGATTGGCACCTCGTCTAACCGTAGAGGGGCAAGAAGCTGTAATGAAAAGAATCCGTTCAGCACCAACACTTTTCCGTTTTGGCATGCTCAGTTCGCCCTGACTGGCACGCGGCAATGGTTCCTCCTCACCTGTGATATGGTCATAGTCTTATCCGTAACTACACCGTCAAAGGCGCTGCCCTCGACTAGGTTTACTGTGATCTTGGTGCCCTTTTCAAGGACAAGGCCAACGTCGGGCCATCGCTTTGCGTCAACCTGGCCTAAATGGATCTGGCCGTCTTCCTCAGCTAAGAATCGAACAAGGTGTGTCCAATTCGGCGAATGCGGCGACATGACCCTTCGACTCTTCGGAGAAGATAAAAAACGGGAAGGAAAGAGTTCGAATATCTCTTGGTACGTCGTACAGGTCGAAAGGAGCCACTGATCGGGAATAGAGCAATTCTTGAAATGAAGAAATTCCGGATCTAGCAGAAAGACTACAAGATATTATATATCGGTTCATATTACATCCATCAGGCTGGGTTTCCGAAGGGGTGAGGGACTGACTGGGTGTATGACCCAGGCAAGTCAGAAATTCGACCGGCGCTGTTTCAAGCATCCGGCTTCTATTTCGCACCCATTAGGCAGTAATTTCGGAGACTTACCTCGCCCAGGCCCCGAAGTTACCCAGTCACCTTTTGGCACTAAAAATCAACCGACCTTGATCCAAGCATCGGAATCCCAGTCTCATACCCGTTCTCGGGAGCTTCGGGGCTTGACCGTGCCCCGCCCCCAAAGTCCCCCCGTCGTACCATAGGTCCCGATCGGCGCAGGGTTGTAGGGGGCTGGGGAAACACACCGGAGTTCGTCGTCGCTAAACCTCTTGGCGGGAATTAAAAACCTGCCGGAGTTCGTCCGCCTTCGGCCTCTCGGCAGTCAAATTCGGCAGATCACGCTGTTACAATCGAGCCCGTTTTGAATAGTACACATGGGCCCATCCATGCAGCCTGCATAGATTGGAGAATGCGACTAAAATGTAAAAAAAATGTTGTCTTTGGAGTGACGCCGCTTATATATTCAAGGGCAAAAAAGGTGGGCGAGATGTATATGCGCTTATGCTGGGTAGAAGGCCTCGGTTCGCCAGGAACACACTTTTTCACACTTGCAATACTAGCAAAAGTCTACAAACTCCGAATTTATTACATGTACTACGCTTCGCTATTAGACCGAGGAGGTGAGCAGGTTTCTACCAAGACTTATGCGATGCAACCAGTAATTAAGAATGATCTTGGACGGCTGTGCACATCTCGAAGCATTCTCTGCTGGGTCGCGTGGACAGGACGCATATCGATGCACAACGTAGTCGTGACAACATAGTTGCTAGGCTCTACGAAGAGCTTGAAAATAAGCTCTCCGAGGTCCATATTAGCCGCCCGGCAGGACGACTACGACATCTACAAGGACAGAGGCAGGCCAAAGAAAAATCCACTAGACAAGAGTAGTTTCAATGTACGTGCATTTGACTCTATATAGACGCTAATTAACATGAGAAGAGTGGAAGAACAAAATAACCAGGAGCAATAGCCGTCCACGCCCAGTCAGCTATCCTTTCCGTTCCTAAGATTCCGGGAGTCCCAACACGGAGCGCATAACTTCGGTCAACCTCGCTGTACAGGCGTCGGCGCTGCCAAGCACCTCGGGAGCGCGCCAGGCAACAAACCGGTCCGGCCGCACGAGAACTGCGCCCGACTCGTCTACACCGCAAAGGGACTCCCAATCGAAATAGACATCCTCCCAGTCCTGGCGGTACCCGATTGAATAGGCGTCGAGTTGAACGCCCATATCGGCCGAGATCCTCTTGGCCGCCGTCTTCCACGAGTCCCCGCCTATGCCCGTGAATAGGACGAAGCGGCCGTGGCCGGCAATGTCGATAGTCGAAGTAGGAGTGGTCGGAACAGCCTTGTTCAACCATACGTGCGGCAAACGGGAGCCCGGGTACGTGTTGGGCTCATAGTAGTACACGGCGTCGCTGGCAGCACGCCCGGGTGGAGTGAACGGTTCACTCTCGTCACCGTCGTAAACTGCCCGGCCGGAGTAGTGCTGGCCCATCTCAATACCGAGACCATGGAATTCGTGTCCTACGCCCTTGATGGCTTCGCGGAGAGCACGGCGTCGGTTTTTTCCTCCAGTACTATGTTCCGAGAGCTCCCGGAACATTCTCCGACGCTCTGAGACGTCGGGAGGCAAAGCGCCGAGCGCGTCCCAAACATGGACGTGGTCACGGAAAGCCTGGTTCGCTCGCGCAATTATTCCTGCTCCAACAGGCTGGCGCTCTAAACTGTAGGTATCAAGCAGAGAAGGTGAAGCCAGCCCCTTATGCACATAAGCAAGCTTCCAAGCTAGGTTGAAGGCGTCCTGGATACAGGTGTTAGACCCAAGACCGTTGAATGGCGGGTGGCGATGGACTGCATCCCCGAGGCAGAATCTAAGGGATCATCAGTCAGCAAAAACAGGCTGTTGGAGACCAGATAACGGCAGAGGAGGTGGAAACATAGGTAGGGGGCTGCCACTTACATGTTATCGCCAGCGGAATAGTTCTCGGCAACAATTTCGTTAATGAACCACTTAGAAACGTTGAGAATCTCCGCGGGTGTATCATCCCCAATCAACTCGCGTACACGCTTCAGATACTGCTCCTGTGTCGGCTGGATACTGCTGTCCCAGTCACGCTCTGGAAAGAGGATAAACATCCACTCATGCCAAGGTTTCACCATGCGGATAAGGCCCATATAGCCGAACTCCGGATGTTCACAATCTGGCTGCATAATCCAGTGCAGGTTGCCTTTGCGAGAATCAACCAGGTGAGACAAATCAGCTTTGACGAGGACGTTAAGGGCGATGCCCTGTCCGGGCTTTTGGATCAACGGTATGCCAAGCTGCTTCATCACCCGGCTCTGCGCCCCGTCGGCGCCCAGGAGATACTTGGTGCGGATCTTATACTCAAGATTCGACACTTTGTCACGCACAGATGCCGTGATGAGCTTCGTCTTAGGGTCCTCGGAAAAGGACTCCAAAGCGGTGCTGAAGCGTACCTTGAAGCCCGACTGTGCTGCCCGGCGCACGAGGATTGGTTCGAGAAGAGTTTGGGGGAGATCGACTGGGCTACACGGACTAGCCATTTCGTAGTCACCCTACACAGCCATTAGTATTCTCCCGTTCTGCGTCATATTCACATAGAATTAGAAGTAGGACCTGGCTTACCTTCCGCTTCGGGTTGTGTCCCCAAGAGTATGTTCGCGTATATTCTTCACCTGCCATGCTATGGCACCACCTTGTGTGCATCATGGAACTTCCATCTGTTGATACTTGGTCGATATCTTGATCCAATCCAATGTCGCGTAGGCATTCTAGTTATCAATCGGCCCTATTATTAGCGGCGGATACTTGCTGCGCGTTTAAGAGAAGGGGGTGGGGTAGGTTAGCCTACCTAAAGCGGCCATGTTGGTGATATGGGCCCGCGGAGTATCAGCTGTGCTTGGCGCTGCACCAATCATGATCCCCTTCAACCCTTTACGCGTCAAACTAGTTAGCGAGGGGCAAAGCTACCCAAGTGTCGCGGAGAGGGATTGCCTAGTACTCACCATGTGAGCCTAGAAAGCAGGCAAGCGAAGCTCCCGCCGGGCCACAGCCGACTATCAAGAACTCGGTCTCAACATGGCAAACATCATTGTCGCTCATTGCGGTTGCGTTCATTTCTGTGTTTAATTGCGCTGTTGGAGTAGGTGCCGAGGCGTCCACCCCGTTTCCATTAGGGGCATGGGTACCATTGGTCATACTTTGTTGCGGAGACATGGCGGCGTTTGAGACTCGGGGTTCGTCAAGTCGCTTGGGATCGGAGAGAAGATTGGCAGTATACAGCTCCCCTTGCTATATGCACCTCAATAGATATCTTTTTAAATGTTCAAGTCGTCTTTCGTCACGTCGGCTTAAGGGAGATATTTCTGATCACCGTTGGCGTGAATGTCCTAATGCGAAATTGGTACATCCGTAAATACACCGAAATTCGCCCGCCATACGGACGGTATTCAAATTCCCGCTACAAGCCCATAATTCCCCTGATCATCAAATATTGGCACCAAATAGGGTAGCCGGGGAGATTTCGGGATATAGTGCTCACGACACTTGACGCCGCGTCCCTGTTCCACGCATCCGGATTCGACGAGTGATCGGGTCGTGTGACGTCCATCTCCACATCCCTATTACTGTTGTGGCGAGCTTTGGCATAGATATAACTATGCTACGTACCGATGGATGTGTAGAAATATGAATTCAAAGCGATAATCCCCAAGACGATATCGACTGCATTTCCGGCGATTACTCCCATATTTATTGTATCCACCCTGGCTTAGTCCTCACGCAATGCCTTCCGAGAATAGCGCGAGCACGCGCAAGATCAACCTTGTGCGAATTGCTCATGTGTTCTACACCCACAAGGCCATTGGCAATGCACGCCAATTCCTAGACGATTTCGGATTCCAAGAGCTGTCGCGGGTCGGCAAGAATACGTATTACCGTGGTTATGGGACTGAGCCGTTCGTCTACTGCGCTTCTGAGGGCAGTGAGGATGCGTTTGGCGGTGCTGCCTTTGTGGTGGAGTCCAAAGAGGATCTTGAATTTGCCAGCAGAACGCTACCAAATGCGACTGACGTCCATGAGATGCTCGAGGAGCCCGGTGGTGGCTTTCGGGTGACCTTCACTGATCCCGTTGATGGGTTTCCATTCCATCTCGTTTACGGCCAGACCCCCTGCAGTCCGCCCGATGGAACAGAGTCCTCGCAGCAAAGTTTCAACTACGTACGTCTCCAACTTCCGCTGAAACAAACCTGTCTAGCGGACCCACGATCCTAACAACTCTCAGCCTATCAAGAAGCTACGGCCGGTGAACCAGTTCCAGAGATTCGAAAAAGGTTAGGCTATAACCTCCACTTCCTAATTGAAGGACGATGCTAATGGAAGGGTGTCCCTGCTTTTAGGTCCCGCTCCGGTGCATAAACTAGGCCATTTTGGCATGTGTGTGACCGACTTCGCCGAAACATACGACTTCTACACGTCCCGATTCAACTTTGTTCCTAGCGACGTACGTAATTACCCTCGTTTGAACAGTCTTTCCGTCGTGTTCTACCCTTGATTCCCCAAGTTGAGCGGCTGAATCTGATTTTGTCCTCTGCAGCTGGTGTACGACGACAATGGACGAGACATCACCACCTTCCTACATCTAGGCCGAGGCTCCGAGCCTGTCGACCACCACTGCTTCTTCTTCTTCGAAGGGCCCAAATCTCACGTCCACCACTCCTCCTTCGAGACGGTCGACTTCGACACCCAAGTTCTGGGTCACGATTGGTTGAGAGAGAAGGGCTACGAGAACTGCTGGGGTGTTGGGAGACACATCATGGGCAGCCAGATTTTCGACTACTGGTGCGTATCTGGTCGTTCAATTTACAAGAAAGGTTGGCTTACTATCATGCTAGGTTTGATACGTCGCGCTTTATTTTGGAGCATTATGTGGATGGCGATCTGGTGGATTCGAGCCACATTACAAACAGAAGCAAGGCTTCCCCGGACAACCTTCATATCTGGGGTAGGTGTCCCAGATCTACCAGCCGCGACAGCACTGCTCCGTGTTGTTATTCGACTTTCTGATCCGCTGCTAAAAACTTCTTCTACAGGGCCCGATCTACCTCCAACATTTTTACAGTAAGAACGTAGCCATAGCCAGCTTTTGTTGAACCTGCTGCGAATGAGATTGTATGTGACTGGGATGATAGTAAGTAGTTACAATACCACAAGCTTTATAAAACGCACAACCTGGCTAGCATCATGGCCATTTGTAGATAGGGCGGGTGATAAAAGAAAATGTCGGGCGTATGCAAAAGTCGTAGTCGACGGAAGTGGGCAGTCCGTTGTAGAGAATAGGCAAACTGCTGTCGGGGAGGTTGGAAGCCGTGATAATGAAGGCCTGGCATTTGCACAATTTTCTAGAACTTGGGCCTCCCGGAAACCGAACACGGAGGATATGCAGGAGCAGGTAACGTTGCTTGAGCGTAGGTGAAGAACGTTGGCCTCCCCTATCTCACTCCCTATGCTGGATCTAGACTTATATATAACTAGTCTCGCCGCCAGTAGTCGCGCATGACCCTCGGCCAGCAAGCCGCTTAATGCATTGAAGATTGAGAGTTTGTGTTTACTTACGCGGATTTTTTTGTGGTAGAAACATCCGCTGGAGCCCCGCGATCGGCGATACATGGCCATGCGTGTCCCTTTTGATTCATGGCCTAGATTTGGGCTGGATGTACTATGTGTGTGCGTCTGAATATGCAGGTCGCAATATGCCGGTGCGGGGGCTGGGTACCTTCGCCCTCGCGTAAATTTCCCCCTACATTGTTTCACCCGAGACTGCGCGATAATTCAAAAAGTGAAATAAGAGCGAATATACGCCGAACATAGTCAGTCCAGTTACATCCAGCTCATTTCATACCACGTCCCACTCCCCCGCAATCCATTCACACGGGGAACCTGGGGAAGATCCTTCCTTCCTTTACGTTAGCCCGGGTCTGCCGTTGATCCTGTTCAGCTTCAGGTGAACGGGGCCAATAGAGCGAATTTACGCCGAAGATAGTCAATCCAATGACATTCAGCACATTTGGTCTTACGCCCCACTTCCCCGCACTCCCCCGCAAATTCCATGCCGGGAGTCCGGGGAAGATCCTTCCTTGATACGGCCCACGTTCTCCTGTCCCCTTTTTCAGCTCCGATTATAAAAATGAATCGAGGTCCTTTGCTGTTCAAGGACCGGACGCATTTGCCGACTCAGACACCCGTTCAGGAAGTCCCGAGTCAAAACTTTTGGCGCTTTCTCGATTTTGTTTTCTTTTTCATACAACATCAAACATGCTGTCAATAACAGTCATTATCGGCGTCGGCTTTCTTGTGTTTTTGTATTTGATTCTGACGAAAGGCCATAGAGAGAAGGGTCTCCCGTCAGGTAGGGATCACCAATACGTTCCTCGCATAAGGCAAGGAGGTTGACAGCTCTAGGACCCCCAACCCTACCGATCATAGGAAACCTCCATCAAATTCCATCAAAGGGGTCGTACCTGAAGTATGCACAATAAATCAATTTATATTTTCATCCTGCCCCTTGCTAACTGGCGTTGACGCAGATTTACAGAATGGGCAGAGCAGTACGGCGGACTATACTCCCTAAAGATGGGAACCGGCACCGCGGTTGTCATAACCGACCGACGGCTTGTCAAGGAGGTAGTCGACAAAAAAAGCTCCAAATACAGCCATCGACCCAAATCTTACGTTGGGAATGAACTGATCACCGGGGGGGACCACTTATTGGTCATGCAATATGGTAACCTCTGGCGCACCTTCCGGAAGCTTATCCACCAACATTTCATGGAATCCATGGTGGAGAAGACTCACCTTAAGGTCCAAAATGCCGAGGCCGTGCAGATGCTGCGCGACTTTTGTGTGCGACCTGATCAACATATGCTCCATCCCAGGCGGTACAGCAATAGTATCACGATGAGTTTGGGTTGGTCGCCCCTATACAACCCCCCTTGGTGGGCAAACTAACGATACAAGTCTTCGGTGTTCGGACGCCATCCGTGGACACCTTGCACATGACCCAGCTATACGATATGATGGTAGGTGTATTCGTCGGGGCCTAGCATTGAATGTGATAACTAACCTTGTTCGCGGTCTAGGAAAAATGGTCCAAGGTTATGGAACCGGGGAATACTCCTCCAGTCGACATCTATCCGTTTTTGCATCTGATTCCCCAGAGATTCTTCGGAAACTGGGTCTCTCGGGCTAAAGGTGTCAGTGCAGAAATGAACAAACTGTATGCACGGATGCTGGAGCATGTTCAGCAGCGGCGAGACACTGTTGGAAATAAACATTCCTTTATGGATCTCGTTCTGGATCAGAACGAAAAGCTTGGGCTCAACCAACACCAGCTTTACTTCCTCGGCGGAGTATTGATGGAAGGAGGCTCGGATACCTCGAGCGCCATTATCCTCGCGTTCATCCATGCCATGACCAAGTGGCCGCATATCCTCAGAAAGGCCCAGGAGGAGATGGACGCGGTGGTAGGGGAGGACAGAACACCTGTCTGGTCCGATTACAAGAACCTACCATACGTTGCCGCAACTGTCAAGGAAGCCATGCGGTGGAGGCCGGTTGTACCCCTAGCATTGCCGCACGCTGCCGCTGAAGGTGAGAAGCCCCTTACATCTGAACTCGCGTCTGGAGTTCTTTCCGTCCCGTTGCGATATACCGGTAACTCAGACAATATTAGATGACTGGATCGACGGTAAATTCATTCCCAAGGGCACCACTGTCATCGTCAACGGCTGGGGACTGCATCACGATAAAACTCGATTCGCCAACCCGGAAGTCTTCGACCCGGATCACTACAAGGGACAAACAGCCCTTTGCCCCGAACTTGTCGCGGCAGCAGACTACGAGCGCCGTGACCACTATGGCTACGGTACATCGCGCAGGATCTGTCCTGGAATACACCTGGCAGAGCGGAACCTGTTCCTGGGCATCGCAAAGCTGATCTGGGGATTTTCCATTGGGCCCGGTCTAGACGACAAGGGCATTCCTATTGAGCCGGATCTGGATCCCCGGACAGGCTACAGTGAAGGGTTCTTGGTTTGCGCAAATGACTTCCCATGCAGGGTCACGCCGCGTTCATCTGCGCGGCAGGAAACTATTATGAAGGAATATGAGGAAGCACAGGTGGAGGTCTTGTCGCAGTTTGAGAGTCACATGTGAGGTTGAACGTACATATTATTACCGTCACGGTTGGTGTTAGGATACTTGCGAGGTTAAAGTCTTTACAACTGCCGTGGCTTAGCCTGAATAACCTCCTGTGAACTATGAGATGAATGGCTTTAAAAAGCCAGAGTCGACGTCCTCGGTACGTACACCCGCTGTGTCGAGTCTACCCAGAAAGCCTTGGCAGAAAATGCCGCTTCTTCCAGCATGCGTCTCTACTGCGAGACCCGAGTGCTCGCGGATCAATGCTCGCGGTCCAGGAGAGCAGTGCTTACACTGCCAATATTGCTAGGATATGTGGTTGAGGGTGGAGGCCACTACCGCGAAACCTGCTCGTAAGGTTGCCACAGCATACTGGAACGAACGGGGAGGCCGTAGTTACCTGCGTATATGGCGGCGTCTGAGGCATTTTTGCTATTACTGGAAATATGTAGATGACCTAAACTCTTGGGGATGGCCGTGTAGCGATGGTGTAGGACATTCCCGGAAGCATCCAAAATCACTTTGTTGCTCGGGCTTTTAGTGGACTGGTATACGAAAACTGCAAGGCAAATATCACCAATGGCCTAGCAGTTGGCGGGCCTGGTGATCCTCTCTTAATTATCCGTGGGATAGGGCTATCGTGCCCTCTCAGGCAACTGCATCAAATATTCCTGTAGTGTCGTGGGAGTACTTCGACGCAGTCGGCCGTACTAAAGCGTGGTTGCTGGACAATATGAGCACTTTGGTACGGGCGGCTACAACCTTGCCACGCGTTTCCTAGAGCGAGCCAGGCTACACAAGTGCGCATGACCCAGATATCGGGGGGTGTTTTCGCACCGCTCTAACAACGTTCAACCCAGCTCTTCGAGCTGTTGAGTACGGCAACAATGGTCCGCCTGCCGAGGACATACTCACCGATGTTCATGCTAATTTCAACCTATTAGGGGTTGGATCCATCACCTACCTGTCAAACCAGACGATTTCAATCAGTGGCCGACTGAACGCTTAAACCAAGACCTTCTTAATCAGCCCCCTCTACCATTCTAGTCGGCATCGAAACTGTGTGTCACAATTGAGGTCGATACCTGTCTTTTACTAACGGGCTCTGTTGTCTATCGCCACCACTTTCCGTGAATAGAAGTCGGATTCTACGGATATGGTACCATTCAAAGGAGTAAGGAGGGTTTCTATTTCCCTATTTCGGCAACGTGATGTTATCGTTGCGCCCTCAGTGGGCGGGACTTCGCACTGTGCCAATATCCCGGCCTAAGCCATATCTTTTGTAGGCACTCCTTTACCAATAGGCTTGGTATTGGCATGCGAATTGGAACAGACGGAAAGTCAAAATGGAGCGCGAAGCTCACGACATTGAGTCTCTTCATTTCGCCCCGTCCGACTCAAGCTTTCTCGTTCCCGCCGGAGGTTACGTCGAACAGCATTTTCTGGGCTTGGGCAACTGGATCGAACGAGATGTCAAACCTTAAGAGGCCTAGGCTACGCAGTAGACGCGTCACGACACGTTTGCCTGTTAAGACGACGGGTGTTCCTGAAGCGGGCTCGTTTGTATTGTCGACGGGCTCATTGATATGCGTGGACGTGGTGCACCCATTCTCCAATTATATGTAGCTCTAACCAGACAGGTAGAGGACTCGACCGTTGTCTTGGGAATGCCACTATGGCAAAGGGTTTGATAGACTTGTGCACGGCTTGCCAGCTTGCAAGGCGTGAGGATACTAGCCGGCCTACCCCGCACCGCCTAGCACAAAAATTCACGGCTATTATGATGACTCTGTAACGGCATATTGTTTCGCTCTTCACAGATGTGTTGAAAGAGGCTAAGAAGTCTAAAACCTCGACAACCCCGGATGGGAAGACTCCTCCCCTGACCAAAGCGAGCGGACTGGCGGCGCTTATCCGCTAAACTAATTGGCTGAAGCCTTCTTCACGGACCCACCCAAAACAACTTCCGGATTTGGCAACTACAAGAGCTTATTCTTTACCCCACTTCTCCGGTCATTCCCCACCCAAAGCAACTTCTCCATCCGGTAATAAACAAGCAAATGACCATGTGGCGCCGGGAGCGACCCGTTCAGCGTTGACTTATTACTAGTCGTATGAGGACAACTCAACATCATTCACGTCCGAAGAGGACCCCGCTCCCCCGAATCGGCCGGACCGGAAAAAGGGAATCTGATGCTGTTTACAAATCAGATACGGCATTGAGTGGGCATGGCGCGCCCTGAAAACTATATAATGGCTGCTTCATGCTTTCCTTCTCATCCTCTCTATCAGCGTAAACGGTACAATCCTCACATTCTTACTCTCTAGTTCACCTCCTCCTCCACAAACCCTATCAAAAATGTGCAACCACGAGGTTGGCCAGAATGGCTGGACCGCCACGCCTGCAGATGCGGGTGCCATCTTCGGCGACCGACCGTACATCAACGAACCTGGCCCTCTTTCTATCAAGGAGATTAAGTTCCCATATGATGACGCTGTCGTCAAAAAGACATTGGACTACGCCAAGGCGATTCTCCATGCCGAGACTTTCAACCACTCCATGAGGGTCTACTACTATGGTATGCTATCATGTTATCATTAGGAACAGCGACTTAACCGGGGATTTTCTAACGGGACCTAAAGGGATTGCAATTTCCAGACAGCAGTTCCCTGAGCAAGCGGCCGCTCTGAATCCGGTGACTTGGGCTCTGACTTGCTTACTCCACGATCTTGGTACCGCGGAGGAAAACCTTACTGCGACTCGCATGTCGTTTGATATCTACGGGGGCATCAAGGCCATGTATGTCCTGAAGGACTTTGGAGCGACCGCCGACCAGGCCGAGGCTGCTGCCGAGGCGATCATTCGACACGAGGACATGGGTGTGGATGGCACGATCACGTTCTTTGGCCAGCTGATTCAACTCGCTACCACCTACGACAACACCGGCTTCCACCCGCACGTCAGGGATTTCGAAAAGCTGCTCCACGACGTTACGCGGGCCGAGATCAACGAGGCTCACCCGCGTCTGAAGTGGTGCACGTTCTTCTCGCAGACCATCCAAAAGGAGGAGAGGATTAAACCATGGTGCCACTCGACCCACCTCGTCGATTTTGCAAAGCAGATTGCGGGAAACACTTTGATGAAGAAGTGGGAGTAAAGTGAAGATATGGATAACATTAGAATGTCTACCAATTAGTTGGACCTCAATACTAAACACCGTTACATTAAAAGCCAGAGACGACCGAAGCGACCAGTGTCAAAGGGCCAGGAAGTCGATTCACTACCACCTCCCCGCCAATGCTCCTGCAGTATCTTGCTCGCATTCACAGCATTCAAGCACTTGGTAGCCATCCAGAATTCCTCCAAGTGCTTGATAAAGTATTGCCTTTGCTCTGTCGACCTGCATTCCAGCCCTGCAACGAACAGAGGCCAGAGAACACACTTCAACAACTCTCGATCGTCTCGCAACGTATCGAGTAGTTTGAGCAGTTTAGAGACGTGTTCATCGAGAGTTGTTTCTGCTCCAAGGAGTGTAGCGAGCACCCGTTTCCCATAGACCAAGGTGCCAATTTTGTACACCTCGGACAACACACGGCGGCGTTGTGTTTCTCGCAGTCCTTCCTCAGTAGATGACCCTTCATCTTGCGGGGTGAAGGGCGACTTGTAACAATCAAAGTCATCTACCAGGTCAAGCATGGCCACGATGCGTGCTTCGTGAGCACTCCGAGCCCCATTTGCCATATGCCGTGACCCCGCCGCAATGATGTCTCGTTCCGCCGATATAAACCGTATGGCTCTCAATAAAAGTCCCGGACATCCGAGGAACGAATCTGCCATGGATTCGCGGGCCACATTTCGCTCGTCAATGGCAATTGGCGGGGATAGTGATGCCGTACGATCAGTACGAACAAACACCGATGCTATACTTTCGATTCTATGGCGCCGTCTGGTTAGCCTCGCGGAACGAGCGGGAATTATCCACATGCACATACAGATAAAACTTTTGGAAGAGGAAACTTCGGAGATTCTGGTTTCGCCGATGTGACTTTGTGTCCACCGCAGGTGTAATCTTCATCTGCCCTTGGATGGGTCCGGATAAAGCTTTCGCACCTTCGAGGTGTTCCTGCCACCCAGAGCTCCCTGACTCGAGAAGATCCAGTAAAATAAAGATGTAGACGCTGGCTATTGTCGTGTCTCGTCCTAGCTCGACCGGGTCGCGCAGGGCACCTGATAGTGCCTTGATTGCACGGTGTTTGAGAACAAGGGCATCACGGTTGGTGTTTCCAGACGACATTGCGCTTCCAATGTGGTTGAACTGCTGAAGTCTATTGGCAAGATGACGTGATGCAAGGGCAAGCAGGCTGTTTCGTAATACGAAATCGCCCAGCGCGAGTGGAACTAAGTCCTTTAGCAGGAGCGTGTCACTCTGCGATACGACAAAGTCTTCGCATATTTGCTCGTCTAGCAGGTCTGTTAGAATTTGTATCTTGCTTTTCTATACGGGAGGCCCACAATAGTCAAGGTAGTAGAGAGAGACTTTATCAAGGCCCATGATCGAACGACCCTGCGGGTTTGGCATCGGCGGCATCAACCAGTGACCAGTGTGCGTGCCTGCATAGCATTAGAATACGCAAACAACCGTAGCCTCTACTCCTTTAAGCAGGTTGACATACCATCGTGCTCTATATTCAACGCCTTTGCCCTGGAACGTTTAGAGGTGTCGCCCTTGGTTTTCGCCACCTTCGTGGCGGTGGGATTTGTTGGGCCCGTGGTAGGGGCCTTGAACACGATCTTTTTCACGGTCTTTGTCCCGGATTCCGGATGTTTCCCAGGTGGTGGACCCTTATACACGCGACCCTGCATCTTGCCGCGAATGGCCACACCCTTGACCCAGCGGATCGGCCGTTCCTGGCTGCAGTCGAGCCCGGATTTCAGGCATTTCGCACACGGGATTCGAGACTGATCGCATCGAACATGCCGGTTTCGACATGGCCAGCATTCTCGAGAAAGTGTAAGCTCCATTGCGGTTTGACATGGCCTATGCAGCCTGGCGGTGGCTAGCGGAGGATATGTCTCCGGACTGCCCAGGTATAGGAAAGTGGCCAAGCGTTGAATTTAGTCATAGCTCCCTCGGCTGCACGGATGGGCGGACACATTAGCTCATCAAAGGCCTCAATGTTCCACCGCTCCACGGTGCCCCACTTCGCCAAGGGTGGAGGACTTTGACAAACGCTAATCGCGGTATGGCGTTATCAAGAAAATAGGGCGTACGCCAGAGCGATCGTGGAGAAGGCCTGCCCGACGAGCTATAAGACCAGGATGACCAAAGATTTCTTTCACGGCCATAGTAGGAACTCTTGAAAATAGGTAAGGCCAAGCTAGGTAAATTTTTCGGCGTCGAGACATGCATCAGAGACTTGGGGTGGAGCTTAAGTCTTAAGTTGTAGTATATACTCTGGAGGACCTCAGCTGAGGTACCGGATGATGTGCGAGTGCTTGCTAACGCGCTCGTACATCATTTTTTCGGCATCGTAAAGCTCGGTCCTAAATAAAGGCGAGACCGCGATTGCTTCAATGGCGCTCAGAAAGATGGAACTGCGCTCCTGCATACACGTCCATCTGCAGATTCCAAAGTTGCGGGTGGCTCCGAGGTCCATTCCGTCTCAATAGGCCCCTCCCTCGGGGCAGCCCACGAGACAAATAAGGCCCATATCAATTAGTCCCCGCATGCGGCTCAATAACCGAAATTGGCTAAATCCTTTACTCAACAGGTGCCGCGCCCGACAAGGCAGGTAAATCAGAGCCCATACCACTCTAGAGCAGAAGCCCACGATCGTCCCTTCCTCAAGAAATAAGGACTCGACATGGACCTGTTCTTTGGGTATCTCATCCAGGGGATCGATCTAAAGCTCGCCCACGCGCTCTTTGTTCGTATAGACCTGAAGTATACTCCACGTTAACACTAGTTACCTGCAGTTGATGAGGCTCGGGAGCGACGTGGGGGATACTTTGCTTTGAAGCCTAACAGTGCACCGTTCTGCTCGTAAAAGCACTCGATCCCGCGCGTGCTCTCGCCGTTGGCGCCGTCAATAGCAAAACGAGAGACATCCCCGAGTATAACGTCGTCCAACCCGAGCCGCACAGGCGTGATTCCATGTGGGTAACATACTCAGGTCTAACAGATCGCCCTCATCGACCCTGACTGTACTTTCCGAAAGATTGTCCAGGGCTCGGGGCGCGGTATTGAACATGGAGATCGTGATAGGCATCCGGGGTCATAATACCAGAGACCTCGCCCGTCAATACCGAGTACGGAAATTCTGGACCCGGGACGAAAGGGAACCAGCAGCCGATGCCAACCGGAGATTTTTCACAGCCAGGAGCACCCCCTATAAAAGTACCGTCCGATATAGACCACGATACAATCTCACAGGCCTGCGCGGTAAAGGAATTAGTGATGATGATACTGTTATTCCGGTAGGGCTGGGAACTCACATCAGAACCACACATCAGGTGTTCAACGCTGCTGTGGGCGGCGGGGGTAAGGCCGGATACCAATTTCTGAATCGGGACGCCGCGATGGTCACCAGCCCACTTTGACAATCCACCAGAAGCCGAGAGTACCGCAAGCCCGCAGAAGCCCCGCTCATCCTACGCTAGGTAGAAACCTGCTAACCCGCCGCCCACGGCAACGAGGACCTCGCCCGCGGCGTGCCGATGCTCGAGGACGGAGTGGCTCCCACTATCCGGCTCGAATCGTATCTCGGGAACGTAGCGCTGTCCGTACGTCTCAACAAACGAAATGGAAACATGTATGGCTCCTGCCGGGATAGCATAGCTTCGGTAGCAGAAATCTCGAGACTCATCTGAGAAGAACGTGTCGCTGTGTTTAAAGGCCGCATGTTCGTTAACCAAGTGGAGACATTGGAGCACCTCGAAGTCACCATAGAAACCAGTGGATGTGACTTGGTCCACGATGTCCCGTAGCGAGCATGCAAGCTTGTAAACCCGCTTACGGTTCGCAAACGGTTTGTTTCCTTGTATGGACTTAACCAGGCGATAAAGGGACTGCCACCGTTCTCTCAGACTCGTGGCGTGCTGTCGAGCCTCGAATATGACCTTGAATTCCCGGCCGGGTAGGAAACGGGACATCCAGAAGGACTAAGAAAGGGGGACGTTTGCACAGCCTTGGAGGACTACTTCAGACACAGAACATCTCTAATCGGAAGCTGCTCAGGACGTTCTGCAGGGTTTCTGCCGGGAGCTTGGATAAGGGGCCATCCCAGTGACGGGGTGGGACACGTGAACCTTCGCGCCGCAGGGGGGCTCGCGGTTGCTGCTATCTTCCTCAAAGAAATGGCGTAATTCAGACAGCTTAAGAGAGTCGAAGGCCTGGTGCTCTGCGGTAGGTCCCTGCAACAGGCGGGGCTCCTTACCAACGGAAATTGTCCCTACAAACCTCTTGTAGTGGGCTGGGCGTCCCTGCCCTAATCGTGCCCGAAATCAATAAAGCTGTCCTGAACCGGTAAGGACCGAAGCACGTCGAAAAGCGCCTGGACATCGACACGGTCGTCCGGACGGACTAGGGCGATAATTTCCCAGCAGGAGACCTGGAATGAGAATCCCCACACATCCCCTTCCTGTAGCTGGGGGTCGGGCTCGCCGTAGATTGAGCGCATCAGCTAAATACTCGAGCCCATCATTCGGCAACGGCTGGCCGTCGGGAGTGTGGCCAGCAGGAATCGCATCCCGAAGGGGCTCCCGATTCCCGACCCGGGCGGCAGATATGCCTCGGTGAACAAACAGTTCCTCGTATAGGCTGTTACGTGGTTAATCAACGTGAGGTTTTCGCAAAGGACAAGGTGCGAGCGGCTCACGAGCTCTAAATTGCCGCATCTATGGAGGCCACGTTTCATCACCCCCTATGCGACCGCCGCATAGTGTACGCGAAATACTGTTTGTTGGCATGATGTCACTGAGGGGAAACCCCGTCACAGGAGGTAAACGTGTTGGCAAAGGCGAGTCGGAGCAGAGAAAACGGCAGCGGGTGAGTTGTGGGTTTACACGGGTGACTCGCCGACATCGTGGCCGACGTTCGTCGTGGGGTGTACGATTACAAAAACTTACTCCAACCGAGCTCAATCCTACTTAGAAGAGGTCCAAATGCTGAGGCCTCAGTTCTTGGCGTTCTCCCTGCTTTTTCTACGCTTCTGGGCCCCCACGGGTTATGGCGTCTGAAGCGCCAACGAACCACCCCCCGCCCCTGGACATCGAGAACTCACAAAGCCTAATGGTGGGAGCTCCACGGCATCGACTTCTACACATTGTCCCTGAATTGTCGCATCCATAGGGGCCATCTCTCCTATTACTCAACGCAACCGCGACATATGCGCATGAAGTGTTGTCTCTCGCTAACAAAGGCGTATGAGCCCTTGACAGGACGCCTAATAATCGGTCAGGGAAGGTTAGTAACACGCAATTGGGTTGAAGTTGATCTGTCATACATGGTGAGATGGAATGGGCGGTGATATTGCCTACTGTATTGGAGGACACCCTCTGACACCTTCTATAGCTAGCGTCTCTATTCCGACGCCTCGTGACTCACTATTCGTCGTGATACTCATGCGCCAGCTTATGTGGCCGTTCCTCCAAGTGTCTCCATCGGCCTTTCGGATGCGCCATGACGCACGATACTTGTATCCGTCGTTCGCATGATCACCCCCTCGGGCGTGCCGTGGTCCCTTGAAGCCCGGCGAGCGCAGGCGAAGTATTCTGCCACTGCCTGGAAGCTTCCTCTCTTCCTGCTACCGTCGGAGCGACTCCCCCCCGCGACGTCCGCCGTGGAAGGGGCGTTGAGCGTCGTAGATAGGTTGCTCCTGTGGGTCCCGTCGAATATGTAGTCGTCCCCGCCGCCGCTAAGCGATGAAGACATGGCGCGATCGCGGGTGATGTTCACGAGCCCGTTGAGGATGCTGAACTCGAGCTTCAGCTTTATGGAGTAGGACATGGCCTTGTACGCGGTCTGTAGCTTGTACAAGTCTGCAAACTCCAGCCCCAGAATTGTGATATCCAGCAAGATAACCAAGATGTTGACAATGACGAGACTCCACAACATCCGGGCGCGAGTGGATGCTGCGTGGAGCGCTGAGTTCCGGAAGAACTTGACTGTGGCAAAAATGTAAAGTAGAGATATGATGAGTTCCTTGTCAAGGTGTTAGAGAGTCTAGAGATAATGAGACGTGGGTTTCCACGAGGGTTGTATATACTAACCTGAACGAAGAATACAGTTACCTGAACCTTCTCCATGATAGAATACGGTTTCTCGAAGAGATTTGAGTGCTGTGTTGAGTTGGCCCCAAAGACCATGACCGTCGTGGCAGAATGCAGGATAACGCCGTTAGTGATAATCATGGCTAGGACGAATCGCAGATGTCGCTGGTTCCGGTCAATCAAGTGCAGACGTGAGTACAGGACGACGGACTGGCCCGAAACGGTGCATATCCACCCCACGACAATCCCAGTAACATAGCCGTAGATGGCGAGCGATTGTGGTCCCGGGGGGTCAATCCCTAGGAGGAGGAACGCAATGGAGTAAGGCGGGATGCCCCATGTCGCCACGCAGAAGCTGACGAAGTACAGGCCCCTACGCTTCTTAAACGTAGTGAATATGATGCATGTGAGCTCGACGACGTTGTAGAGGGCGACGGAGGTGAAGGCGACGACCGCGAAAATCGTCTGGTCCCTGGGAAGTAACCCGCCGGGCTCGGAGCCGTCTTGGCCCGTCATATTGTCGCCAGCCACGGTATCCCGGCCGAGTAGTAGAGGGGCGAAATGAGAGAGCACCATGGCTGCCGTTGAAGGTTATCCAGTCGCTATCGTCGCATGGCCTAGCCGACTGGGAAGGAGAACATTGGGGATTCCAGACAAAACGAAAGGACGACTAATGACCGCTGGAAAATATGCTGTCAAACCAGCAAGTAAAGTGTTCTGTCGCGAAGAACATGGCACCCGTTTTCGTAGGTCTAGTGGCAGACGATCGACGCGCGAAAGCCCCAAAAAAAACAGATATGATATCAAGTGTAACCGCCCAGTTCTCGGTCTAAGGTCTTCGAGGGAATGGACGTGCAAAGCTAAATGCCGCCGGGGAGCGGAAAGCTCAGACGTGATTGCCGCGCCAGATTGGGGTCCGGCCACAGTTTTAAATCCTACAGATTCAGAAGTTCTAAGGAGCGCCAAGTGCTCTTTTTATTCCGTCGTGGATATGCCTAGTGCATTGCCAGGACCGGGCTTATTCTGCAAAGTTCTTGAGGCTTGGCGTGGCAGAGAAAAGGGAAAAAGTAGGAATGACTCCTCTGAACCTTCCTAGAAATTAGGCCATTTAGCGGGGGGCTAAGACGGATGGGCGGCCTTGCGAGCCTGCTAGAACACTCAAGCGCGGCCCCCGGCATGGTGTGGCTTGATGTAGTGGAGGGGTCAAGGTTTTCACTAGACGCAGAGGAACGTCTCCTGATGCCGGTGCTTGTTGGGAATACGGTGTGTTTGGTGACCTCCCCTGATGTAATGATGCGCCTGTGGCTTAACGGAGAGCCGATGTTCCGGTGAGCTTCGCTCCATGGACCCTTTTTGTAACACGTCACGTCCAAGGTGTGTCACGTGCCACGCTTTCCTTCTTACTAGTCGGTGGTGGGCGGTACGGTTCCTCACGGGAGGGGCAATCAAGAGATTCTCCGTCTTGTCCTTAATACGTTAGTAAACGCTAGCAGTTGTATCTAATAGAATACAACGAGACTGACGGTCCTGGCGTTTATATTGGCCGGTACTTCAGGGTAAACCACCCCGTCTTTGATAGACAAAGTCGCGTTTCGGACAATAGAAGCGAGATGGAGATCGAAGAAGCCCCGCTTCAGTTCCCAATGTTATGGCTCGGGTGGAAAGAGATGTTGACGCGATGTTGCTAGGGCGGGATACAAAAGTCCCAAGACACGACCTTCCTGCAATGGGGTTTAGGGGAGAAGATAAGAACAACAACAGCACCGAGGCTAGCTAGAATGAAGTTAAAAACAGCCCGCCCTCCTTACCCGCCCCCGCCCCCGCCCCCGTCCCCGTCCCCGCCCCTACTTTACCTCCATCTTGTGAGGGGTTCAGGCACAAACACAGAGGCGGAAATCCGAGCGTAATTATGTACCTGGCGCCAAGCAGCCGACATCGAGCCTGGGAGTGGCCACTAGCTGCCCTTCTCAGCCACAGCGCGGTATTCGCCGCGTCATCGGAGGTACATGATGGAAGTAGACAAGGCCGCGGACTAGCCAAGGCAAATCAAAACGGGTGACCTTCCGTCTACGGATGCAGTATATATATACGGAACAGCAACTAATCCGTTAAGAAGCAAGGTAAACTACACATTTAGCGGTGTAGTCTAGCGAAGTTTAGCGGAGAAATGGATGTGTCGGCCCGACCGAGGCCTGGATATCCTCAGCAGTACGGTAGGGGGAGATCAGCGAATGAAGTCGCTGTTTTGGCTTTTCCCCCGCTCCGACTTCGCCACGCGAGGAAGACTTCGACACGAGCTATGGGACCTTATTGAGGAGAGACCACGTATGAGGAAGGCGACTATGTCTCAAGCCCATGATCTCCAACGCCGTACCCAACGAGCTACGTGAACCAGAGATTGCTTTCACCAACCCAGTTACAATCTCTTATAATCACGATGCCGCCTCGAAAACGGGACTAAGCTTGCTTCCCTTGGCGTTCATGGCCCGTCTCCAATACTTCGGTGATCCGTATCCCAGCCATAAGGAAACTCTATTAGGGGTTTGTTCGTATACCGCGGACACACCCAGCAAGGCGTGTGTCAGGACTATGCGATGCTGAGCGGGCCTATTTCAAGCTGGACACTTTTCAGTCTACTCTGTAATGAGATAATGGCGCCTTTTAAGTAGGTCGCTTATTTACTAGCAGCTAGGAACATCCATTAACGCTGCACAACTAATTTCATCCGCAAAGACTCGTGCTGTTGGCATGTTGGAAAATGCGCATAGAGAACCTGTCAAGATGATCCACTATCCGCACGCCGGGTCATCGTCCGAAGGCCTTGAATGTCTTCCCGGCGAGGGCTCCATTCAGAACTTCAGCCCCGAAGGCGGAACCCGGTGACATGATTGTTAATGTATCCAACGGCATGGAACACGGGTGGGGAGATGGGGAGCAATTACCGCCCATTACTCCACGCTGGCTGTTTATAGACTACGACTTCGTCTACTAGATGTCTAACAAATACCGCCTCATGAGTTCTTCGAAACCTTGGAGTATACGGTCATCATTTTTTTAATTTTTTCATTTTCTGAGATATACATGTGATTTATATCTAGAACCCGCCCTCCCGTCGTCCATGACCATGATGGCAACACGACGGTGGCGTAACAACTACATGGAATCTCCTCAGCGCCTTCGCATGTAAGCCCGCACCATATTTGGCGACCGATGCAGGCTCGCCCAAGAGAGAAAGTCTTTGAAGCAATGATTCTGGAATGAAGGTCATGCGTGTGCAAAAGGTAAGCTGGTCCAACGTTACGCCGTGTCTACTGCGGGGTATTAGACCTCAACAATCCGTTCTACTGGACACATGAAACAAGTGTTACGAGAATTGGAGAGTCGTTGGGGATATAAACCTGGCTTGACCCAGCTCATATCGTGCTTGCGGGCCAGGTCCTGCCCTACAATCTTCCCCTATCTTTAGATCCAAACCTGATAATGACTGGCCCTGACTTCAGTTCTATCACGCTCATCTCCTCGCCATATCACGTCGGTATACCCGATGTTAGCGTTGCGCGGGGTCAGGTTTCCTCCGCAAAGAGGGCCTTCTGATGCACCTGCAGGGGCTCGACATCCCTGTCATCGAGATAGAAGTCACCTCTGTTGAGAATGACTTCAGCGGCGATATCGCGCGAAGTTTCGAGCTCCTCCGCCGCACCTCTGACCTCGTCCGAAAAGCCCATGAAAAGACCTCGTTTCCCATAGTGCTATCCGGGAACTGCACCACCAGCGTTGGAGTGGCCGCAGGCCTGACCCAAGCCATCAAGCAGCTGGACAAGGAGCTCGCCTGCGTGTGGTTTGACGCCCATGACGACTTCCACACCCCCGACAGCCTTTCGAGCGGCTACTTCGATTCGATGCCCATAGCGATGATGGCGGGTCAATGCTTTAAGGCCATGGCCCAGTCTGTCCCAGGGTTCACGCCGTTTGACTTGAGACGCCTAGTCCACGTCGGCATGCGTGATGTAAGCGAGACCGAGCGCCAACGCGTGGTGGAGGCAAGTTTGGCCGTTGTCTGGGGAAACACCGAGAAGCATATTGATTTCGAGGGCGGATTGGCGGAGTATCTAAGGGAGAAGAGCTTGGATGATCAGCCGACACTCGTGCACGTCGACGTGGACTGTCTGGATACCTCAATTGGTAGAGCGAATCAGGTTGCCGCTCCGGGGGGGTTGCTCAGGGCGGATCTAACTGGCTGCTTGTCGAGGGCTGCTTCCACTACGATGCCAATGGAACTTACGATCGCGTCCTTTGATCCGAGTTTGGAAGGGGCTGGCGACCTTGCCGAGGCGGTTGTCGAAGCGGTTGTCACCTTTTTACAGGAACTCCTGTGCAGTGGGAAGGCAGCATACTTCAAATAGTGACAAGAGTCGCAGAAAATGCGTATCGGCATTCATATTTGTCTAATTAGTAATACATGCGTCATGTCTCTCGTTTCACACTATAAATGGTAGCTCGTGGCTACCCCCGACTCCTCTCATACTGAATGGGTACATGTTCTAACCGGGGGAGGGGGAAGGGGAGCGCGACCAGGAGTTCTACCTTAATCTTTTCTTTTATTTAGAAAACTGATGATTTAGCTTTATTGTAAGATTATAGCTCGGTTTAGTGTTATAAAATTGCCAAACATGCTTCCCCGCGTCATCAGAAACAGAAGTATGGAGTGTTGGGGGCAATTATGCTAGCTAATGGCAGGACCGTCCTACCCGAGTCGGACTTATATTAATCGCAGACCTCGATTACTTCTTGAATTATGGAGGCTTCCAGAATTTGGCATCCGAGGTTAGATTATGTACTAGGGATGAGCAAGAGAGATCTTTCCATTCACGAATAGACTACCTGGATCAGAATTCCCGCCGACGAGACTATTCACTGGTCACTATATTGGTCAACTTGGCTATTCCACCGTTATCTTCATGATATTAGACAAGTCTCCTTTACTCTAGGCTTATTCTAAGTAACCTTGCACTCGGTGCAGCTGGCAGGGTAACTAAAACTGCACCCCCTGAAACGTCCCAGGCGAAGTCACCAGGTAGATTGTTCGGGAAAATACATTCAACTACCGCACGCTTCCCCGCAAACAGTGGAATGGTCAATATTTTGTGCTCGTCGTTCTGATCCTCCTGGCTTCTCTCGTTACCAGTCCTCCAGACGGCCATGTACACATGGTTCCCAACGTCCAGGACCAACGCCTGCCAGGTGGCTTCCCACACCGGTAGGCCAAGCGGCCAAGAAGGACTTGCAACCTTCAACTCGTGCCTGATGCTCTTATAAACTGACATTGCGTCCCGAACTAAGTTGCTTTGTTCCTGTGACAGCCCTGCTAGGGTCCCAGACAGGTGGACTCGCCCAAGCATGCTGTTCACAAGGGTGAAGGCGTTCAGCTCGTCAGACCAACCGGGCTGTGGATACGCCCACGTAGCGCTTTGCTCGGGGCAGACAGCCGTGGGAGCCGCGGCTGCAATTGGGCAGTAGAGCACCGGGTCCTCTTGATCGCTTGTGCTCTGCAAGGAGTGTGTTTCGAGCATAGCATAGTCCATCCGCTGGCCGCCGGAAGAACAGTTCTCGATTACCAGCCCAGGAAAGATATCAAAGAGCCCATTGACCCAACGAAGGTATGCTCTGTTGTGCTGAAGTAGACCGTCGCCAGGAGAGCACGCGGATATGTCCGTTCCTTGGGTTATGTCGATGTTGTAGTCGAATTTGAAGTACCCGACTCCGTACTCGCGGACCAAATGGCTGATGATTCCATTCATACGGGATATGATCTCTGGGTGTCGGTAATCTAGTTGGTATCGCCCGTGCTCAACAACATACTGGCCGTTGCGTTGGAAGAACGCCTCGGGTGGGAGTGTCTTGGCAGCAGGGCACTTGATTCCCATGACTTCCGGCTCTATCCAAAGGCCTGGAACCATACCAGCCTCTCGAATCTTTTCAAGCGTCTTTTTGAAACCCCCATCGGGAAACCGGATCTCGCTCGGTTTCCACTCGCCCACTGTCTCCCACCAGCCACTGTCGTCTGAATACCAGCCGCAATCAATAACGAAGATCTCAGCCCCTGATTTAGTAGCTGGGCCAATCAAGGCTTGAACCTTCTCGGTTGTCGGATCCCCCATCAGGCAGTTCATGTAGTCGTTGAAGATGACAGGGAGCATGGAGTTATCCTCGTGCTGGCGTCGCATCAGTCTTCGGTAGGAATTGAGCGAGACAAACGCGGTCTCAAAATCACCGAGGACCACAACCAGCGCCGCTGGGACACTCTGGAAAGACTCTCCAGGCTCAATCATTCTGTTCCAAGAGTGATTCTGGTCCGTCGGCCCGCCAGCGGTGAAATAGAGATCTTCCTGGTAGTCGCCAATCTCCCACTTCCAGGAACCATTATGCTCAATCTGCCACAAGTAGGAAAGGCCCTTGTCGACACGGCTGAGTCCGCCCATAGGAAGGAACCCCTGCGTTGAAAAGCTCCCTTGGTTCGAGATGCTGAATTGGGCGCGTGATCCACCGTCGATTTTCGTCCTCGCGATTCCGACTTGGGATAGCGTCCTTTCCTGCCACATCGCCTCGCGGAACCAGTTGTTATGCGCAAAATGGACATTCCACTTGTTCCACCAACTTTTCGTTGGCCCTCCCCCCAAACCACCGAAGACCATGGACGATATAGTCTGTAATCTCTGAGCCTGCTGTCCATTGTTCGTCACACAAACTCGCGTTCGCAACACAGGCAGGTCAGCGAAGACAGAAAGTCGAGTAGTGACAGCGAGGTGCGTGACCGGGTCTTGCGTAGCGACCTCGAGAACCTTCTCAGCGCCGGAATTATACTCTTTATGGGATACGTAGCGAAGTCTTTTTCCAAGGTAACTCTCGATTTGACGCTTGGAAGTCCCGAACTGGCTGCCTTCTCCGTCTAGGCGGATTTCGTTGAGGCAGAGATTGGACGTGTCTGGTAGGCAGTCATCCGTACCCTGGTCCGCGGCTGGACTGGGGACAGGCAAAACAGAGCGCAGATAGACATGCTGGTCTTGGTCGATGTCGAGCTCAACTTGAATGCCACCGGGCTGCCATTTAATCAGGCGCTGAGTGCGAGGGTTGGTTCTGTTCATCGGAGGCTACTAGTATAGCTACCGTGGTAAAGCCAGGGGAAGATGTAGACCGAATGGAGTGTAACCTTGTGGAAAGAAGTGTTTGAATGGAAGCCCTGTTTAGTTTGATATCTTCTGCGACGAAGCCGTGTCAATTAAATAATGGAGTTTGCTATGCTAAACGGTGGATGTGAAGAGCACGCTAAAATCCATGGGGACGAGCGGATGCTGGAAGAGCTCCTGTTGAGTTCGACCTCCCTGCAGTGGCCCACCTTCTACTCGGAAGCGGAGCCCGACTCAGATAGCTCCGGTGGGGGTGAAGACGCCGGCGATCTTCCCGCCATTGCACCGTGCTGCTTGAGGCGCCGAGCCGTCGGAGGTGTGCTTTACGAACGAGTTGATGCGACCCAGTAAGATAACCGGAGCATTATGTCTAAAATGAGCTGGGGTATCATTTCTGGTTGGCTCATCTGTATCGGCAGTTTATGCGAGCCAGTAGCAGTAGAGCATTGCTGGGGAGAGTTGATGCGGCCCAGTAGCAGTGCGCCGTTAGGAATCCTTCGAGCATGTTTGTATCATGTTGCGTCTTGGCAAAGGCTTCTCAAGCCTATATCGCTGAAACAGATTTCCCCGGGTTTCGGTGCTGGAGAGGGAGGGCGGGTACTGCGGGGATCGGGGTTAACGTATCGCAGTGATGCTATCTCGTGATAACGCGAACACCGGACACGAGGTCATGTGTTCTTCCCGCCATGTGGCGGGGGTGGAGAGTATTGTTGCAGGGCGGTGCTTGCGACGCTTGATATTACTAGGGTATGACGCGGACTCCGCGGGTACCGACAGTACTTGTTGGAAAGCGCATTATGGGCAGTCCCGGGGGTATTAAATCAACACTCTTACAGTGGGTCCAATGACAACTTGACCTTTTACGCTATGTACGTATACGACTCCCAGATGCAAGAACCTACGGATGTGGATGGTAGTAAGTCTTCCGCCGCTGGGCCCACACATGTGTTATCTTGAGTTGTGATACTGAGTAGATACATTGACTCAGTAGCAAAATACTCGATTCTTATTCTTACTCCAAGAGGACTACTTCAAATGCAAATGCAGTTCCTGGATCGTTGTGTTGCATCGCTACTCTCAGCCGACCCTCTCGTACCACCTGTTCGGTTTCGCCGAGATCTTCCGGTGCGTCAACCCGCTTGAACCGATCTCCTTGCAGGATGGAAAAGGCAAACGTCCTCACTCTCGCTCTACGAGAGGTAGGGAGTCCGACAATGTCTATCGCCCAATCACCTGGCCGCGATCTCGTGCCAGCCAGAACACGGATGACCCCCTCTCCCGTCGTCGCGTATACATCCATCAGTGCTTCCGGGGTTGGCTTTGTCTTCAAGCGTTGACCGGTCATAACGGAGGCGTAATACTTGTAGACTTGATACTCTGCTGTCGGCCAATAGTCCCCTCTCGCACCTACGTAGTTCTCAGTTCCAGCGTCGGGCTTGCTAAGAAGGCCTTTGTATGCATCAGTGGCGAAGTCAATATCATAAGATTCAAAGGAACACGAACCGGCTAGGAAGTCATGGAGTGCACCCGCGATAGCCCAGTTGCCTCTCAGGCCATGTGCATTCTCCCGCTCCAGACCTGCAATCCACCAAGCGCCAGCGGAAGGAAGCTGCTCGCCATAGACGGCATACTCATTGATGTTGACGTCTCGGGCCAATTCTGGTTCAACTTTGAAGGAGGATAGAAGAGTCTGGAACGAAGCCATTGCCTTGCCCATATCTGTTGATTCTTCACCTCCCTCCATGTGCCACGACCATTGGTGAGGTAGAGCTCGCGGTTCTTGCGTTACATGGAGCAAGAAGCTCGACCACCAGTCGTGACTCAATGACGGCGTAGCTGACATGCTTGGGCCTGTTATTCGCATGTGTGGAAGCACCTCACTATTTACCACGTTAGAGGGAAAGCATAGACGTCCGAGCAGTCAAACACACCGAATCCTGATATGTGTGCGGGACCACATTTCCAGCCACTGTTCCTTTGACCGGTTCCAGAAGAACTTCAGATCTGGCTCGTTCCAGATATCAATAACTAGACCCGCCGTCATATCGTTGGTTCGAACGTCCGACAAGGTCTGTTCCAGGAAAGTATCCCATCTCGACCAGTCACCTCCATCTCCTGGATACTCAAAGGCGGAGGGCTGCCCTCCGTCGGCACCCCACAGCGCGGGAAGGAGATAAATAAAGTCTCCACCATGCTTGCGCGTCGTGCGGTAGTTGCTTAGAGCGGAAACGAATCGGGCCTACACACGGGTTATACGTGGATCGAGAAAGCACCGAATAAACATCTCCTACCTTGTAGTCGTCGAGGCTTCGTGCGAAACCTACAGTATTTGGAAGCTGAGATCCGCCTCCACGACCGTAATTGAAGCCGACATCCTGATAGAAGTGATCAGGGACTTGGTCGGGCTCATCAGGAATGCCGTAGAGAACTCCAGAGG
Source organism: Scopulariopsis brevicaulis (assembly GCA_017657125.1). Taxonomy (NCBI): domain Eukaryota; kingdom Fungi; phylum Ascomycota; class Sordariomycetes; order Microascales; family Microascaceae; genus Scopulariopsis; species Scopulariopsis brevicaulis. The sequence continues at coordinate 58,825 of JAGFNX010000021.1, forward strand.
CAAGATGGCGAGGTGGTCCAGTTTCCACACCAGCGTCCACAGTGGCTACCCCGGTGGCAACTGGCTTGGCTTCCTCGACTGTGGAAGCCAAGCTTCGGAGCAAGGACATGTAGTCATCTGTCCACAAAGTAAGCGCTTGTGTGTTTCAAGCTACCTGTGTCGCTCCCTTACCGGGCATCTTGTCAATAAGAGTCCCGCCAGATGTATCAACTGTTCGCAATGTTGCAAGGATGGCTACCAAAGTCCTTGAATAGTGCGCCAATTAGAAATAAACTGGATGGTCATTCTCCGATCAGGGAACCGCGAGGGGCCTCTTGTCATTGTTTTGGACTACACTGATGTACCCACCGACGAAGCGCCAAGGAGTCCAAGAAGGGGGCCACTTGTGGTGCGGGATGATGCCGATGAGCCAACCGCCCCTCGGGGTCAGGAACAGGCGCCCCACCAAATCCGCCAATACCGCCAATACCGCCAAAGCCGACGACTGGTTACTCCGGCGGGGGCGGGGAACTCTCCGGGGTACGATCACAAGCGCATGTCCGGTGGGGGAGAGGGGGCGGCGCATCCTCCGTCACAAGCGCACCATTCCGAAAAAGCTAAAATGCGGGGTCTCCAGGTTCCCCGGCTATGAATATTGCCTTGTTATTCCCGTTGCATTGTATCGCAGCATGCGGCCGAATTATCGAGCCTTGTCGGCCCACTTCGGAAGCCACCCCCGTGCCCATATGTACTCGATAGGTCCAAAGCATTGCGATCTCGAGCTTCGAACCAGACTTCCCGATGCCCTGTCCCGGGGGATGCCACCCTTGCACAACTTTCCATCCTGGGCGACCCCCGGGGATGTTGTGGAGAATAGAGCCATGAGAGCCTAGTCTCGTTTCGGTCTGGTTCCTCCCCATCCCACATGGTTTGCTTCCCCATGGGGGTGTTCCGAGGCTATACGGTGGATACTTAAATACGGGCTTAATTCCGAACAATAAACTACATTTGTCTCATAGTACCTGTTTTCCTATCTTCTAATCTTCTTCACTATCACGGAATTTGGCTTTGAGATACGTTCCCTGACGTCTTCTTCTTATGGGCGTTCCATCAGAAGCGGAGGAGAAGCCCTCCGCCGCTAACATCGAGGCGGAGGATGTTGATCCTTCCGATCAGAAAGAATGGAGTCATGTTCAGGGCCAGGAAGGCGCCGACAATGAACGCAACATGACAGTATGGCAAGCTGTCAAAGCCTACCCAGGAGCCATCCTGTGGTCATTCCTCCTTTCGTCCTCCATCATCATGGAAGGCTACGACATCGTTCTCATCGGCAACCTCATGGCCCAGCCATCCTTCCAGAGGGCCTATGGTGGTTGGTACGGCGATACCCTCGGATGGCAGATCTCCGGTCCCTGGCAGGCTGGACTGGGCAACGCGACTGCGGTGGGAACCATCATCGGCGCCTTCGCCAATGGCTGGCTGACACAGAGATTCGGATACCGGCTCACCTTGATTGCGTCTCTCGCCACGGTTACCGGCTTCATCTTCATCACATTCTTCGCCAGGAACCTCCCTATGCTTCTCGTCGGCTCAACTCTATGCGGTCTACCCTGGGGCGTCTTTGCAACAATGGCACCGGCGTATGCCTCCGAGATCTGCCCCATGGCGCTTCGAGGCTACCTTGCAAATTATGTCTGTCTCTGCTGGGCGTTGGGGCAGTTGATGGCCGCCGGAGTACTCTTCAGCTTCGAGAACAATTCTACGCAGTGGGCTTACCGAATCCCCTTCGGGCTGCAGTGGATATGGCCGGTCCCATTGATGATCATTCTCTGGTTCACGCCGGAGTCTCCCTACTGGCTCGCTCGACGCAACCGTCTCGACGAAGCCAAGCACGTCCTAAAGCGCATCGCGGCCAAAGGTTCAGTCAGCGACGAGGCCCTCGACAAGCAGCTTGCAATGATTGTTCACACCAACAAGATCGAGAGCGAGCATTCGAGCGGAACTAGCTATCTCGACTGCTTCAAGGGGATCAATCTCCGCCGAACCGAGATTGTCTGTATGGTCTTTGTCGCTCAGAACACAACTGGCGTCGCCATCGGCGGCACACCCACATACTTCTTCCTACAGGCTGGAGTTGACTCAAGCAACGCCTTCAAATTTGCAACTGGTGCCCTCGGCCTGGCCTCTGTCGGCGTAATCATATCCTGGGGCCTCATCTATCGAATGGGCAGACGGACCATGTATGTGTGGGCGGCCGGATTCTGCACTCTACTGATGCTGCTCATCGGCATTCTCGCCACCGTTCCTCAAACCCAGGCTGTGAGCTTCGGACAAGCTGGTCTAGTCCTTGTGTGGGAAGTAGTATTCTACGCAAGCCTTGGGCCTGTCTGCTACGCTATTATCGGCGAAATCCCAGCTGTTGGCGTTCGCAGTAAGAGTATCTGCTTGGCGAGGATCGCGTATTATCTCACACAAATTATCAACAACACGATCGGTCCCTACATGATCAACCCTACCGAAGGAAACTGGAAGGGAAAAGTCGGCTACTTCTGGGTCAGTAACCACGCTCACTTTTCCTGTCATTACGTCGCTAATCCTCATCATAGGCCGGGATCTCTTTCTTGACATTCGTTTGGACCTTCTTCAGACTGCCAGAGACAAAGGTAAACAGCGCATATCAACATCTTGTAGCCCTATCCGAAAGGCTAACGTTCCATGACTACGATAGGGCCGCACCTTCGAGGAGATCGACATTCTCTTTGCGAGTAGGATATCAGCACGGAAGTTTTCCCAGACAAAGGTTGATGCGTATGCCATAGACGCTGAGGATCGCATTGTTAAAGAGCCCACGGTCTAAGCCGCGGAGATGCACTTGTACCTTGGGTTATCATGTACCACGTTGGAGAATGAGAGACGCTGTTTATGAATATGATCCCATGGCTGTCTTACGCCTTCGTCATACTTTGGAGATCTTTGCGGTAATAATGAAATTACATCTCAGCCTTTATCATATGCTAGACTTAGACTCGCGGTGAGGACAGTCGGCCTTATCCACGGACATATCCACGGACACTCGACCTTCCTTCTGCGAGAAAGCTTTCTCTTCCGGGACGTCGTCCATTATATCCTCCCCAAAGGCTTGGTGGATTGTCTCGAGTGTATATCCCTTTGTCTCCGGATACAGTAGCCAAAACACCACTATCTCGACCACCAGCCATCCTACGTAAACGAGATAATACTTCCAGCCCAGAGAATCCATGCCAATTGGATTGACAAACTGGTTGAAGAACAGAGCAGCCTTGTTCGCGAAGATTAGGATGCTAAGGCCCATTGCCCTAAGTCTGAAAGGGAGGATCTCGGTCGGGTATAGGAAGAGAAGGGGGTTCAAGCAGATGTTGAAAGACGTGTAGTAGATGAATATGAATCCCAGAGCCGACTTGCTCGCAGCTGTAGAGCCGGTCTCGTTGTAGACGGCAATGCTAGCTGTCAGGGCCGAGAACGTCAGGAACATTGCAATAGCTCCACCGACGAACATCGGTCTCCGTCCGATCTTGGTCGAGAGCACCGCCGCCATGAGCGATGTGGCGTAGTTGACTGTGCTAATCGTTCCGTTTAACATGGTCTGCTCGCGCTGCGTCGTAATACCGATGCTGGTCAAGATCTTGGTAAGATAATATGACACTAGTCCGTTGCCGCTCCATTGTCCAAAGACTGCGAGGGTGACCAGGATAGCAAGCCTCTTGCGATTGGCGGGCGTCGTAAAGAAGAGCTTAATGCCCCCAGACTTGGCTTCTCGTTCCGCCTCTAGAGCCACCGTCATCTCCCAGAACTCGGCCTGTGCAAGCGGGTCATTCCAGTCCCCATTCCCGTGTAGTTTGACCAGGACCCTGTAGGCCTCCTCGCCACGGTCCGCGAAGAATAGCCATCGAGGAGACTCGTCCAGGAAAAAAACGAAAATCATCTGCAAAATCGCCGGTGCCGCTTGAAGTACTGTAGGAAGACGCCACGCCCAGGCACTGGGAATCCGATAACTGCCAAAGACGATCCATCCAGCGAGAAGGGAGCCCAGGTAGAAGCTCGTGTTGTATAGAGACCCGAAGATAACGCGGTGCCGGGGGTGCGTCAACTCGGAGATGAGGACGGGGGCGGCAGTAAGGGCGAGAGTGATGCCGAATCCGATGACGGCGCGGCCGCCGATGAAGAGGCCGATGGTTGTGCTAGCCGCCTGCATGATAACGCCGATAATCATGATGAAACTCCCGATGAGAATGGACCAACGGCGGCCCCATTTGTCGGAGATGTAGGCGGAGAAGGGGGTTGAGACGACGGCTCCGAGAGGATAAGCGGCGCTGGTTATACCAAGCAATGCCCCGGTAGGCGAGCCGAACTGATCGTTCCAGGCGTCGACGCCCTGGAGACCAGTGAGGACGGAGCCATCGAAGCCGTTGGTCGCACAGACGACCAGGCACGCGGGGGCCAGAGTTGCGTAGAGTTGGATCAAGGAGGACGGCAGAGACCAGGCCGGACTCTGGTCCTCAGCCAAAATCTCGGCGACCGAGCGGGAAGGCCGTGTGAGTGGGGGTGACCGGCTCATATCTCAAACGTTGGATAATATGATGAAGCAGATGGCGATGTGTCCCATAGGAGTAGCGAACGTCAGAGAGGATAAGTGCTCATGACCGTTGAGGAACGAAACACTGACGGGAACTGCTATGCTTTTGTACTTATCAGCTGGTTCAATCGTTCGAGATGTTAGCCCATGTCGGGAGACGAGAGAGCGGATGGGGGCAAGGGACTCCCATGGCACGCGCACCAAGTCGCTTCCGGAGATTGGGGCGTCCTTGACTGCCGGTCACCCGATTCAATGGTATAGGAACGACAGGGGATGCTACCCCATGGGGAGGTTCTCAACTGATCCGGAGAGATGTGGGGAGGCTAAACGTGGGGTTCGGGGCATCACCACCGCACATTTGCTGGAAAGGAACTAGCATTCGGTCTAATCACGGCCGTTTTAAGCGTGGATCTCGGTCGGAGTAGGGCCGTCTGTCCCCGTGCCCTCAGCAGAGTCGACGCTAGTGCAAGGGTGGGTCACCATCCGCATAGATTTACAATATTATTTGACCCTTCCGGCAAGAGGTGGGTCTTGTCGCGGAGAGACGGACCAAGTCCGAGAGAGCGGATAACGAGCGATCCACACCGCTGTCCGCCTCTCCCCGCGGTAGTTAGAGGAGAGGGGTTACGGGGTATATAGATAGGAACCTTCTCGTATAGTACGAATGCATGTGTATACGATATACCCTGTGCGTAACAAGTCATTGTGTGTTTAATCCAAATTCATCTGGTTCGCTCGTTACCCCTATTCACAATGACCTTGATGCGCGTGAACGGAACGCATCATAGCGATGCCAGCCAGTTTGCGAGCCAGAAGCTAGCTCAGATGACTCTCGAGGAAAAGGTCTTGCTCCTAACGGGCCAGGACATGTGGCGGACAAATGCGATTCCTCGCCTAGGGGTTTCAAGGATTAAGACCTCAGACGGCCCCGTCGGCGTCCGTGGTGGCATATTTACCGACGGCGTCACAGCAGCCTCATTGCCGTCGGGGTAAGCCCATGTGAGATCCCCGGGTCAGTGTCCGTATACTTACTTTAACAGTGTATCTCTCGCGGCAACTTGGGATGGCAAGATGATCAAAGAGCTCTGCGAGATATTAGTCGCCGAAGCAAAGAGCAAGGAGGTCGACGTGTTACTCGGCCCGACAGGTAAGCTCTCGGTCCCATTTTCTCCAGCCATTTAGTTACAATTCGAAGTTATGTCCTAGCTTTATAACACGGTTCGAAGTATGCATTCCCAGGACACCTCTCGGCGGGCGCAACTTCGAAGCCTACAGCGAAGACCCATTCCTCACGGGAAAGCTGGCCGCAGCCTTCATCAACGCCATCCAAAACGCCGGCATCGGGGCCTGCGTAAAACACTTCGTCGCAAACGACCAGGAGACACGACGTTTCTTCATCGACGAGAAAATTCCCGAGAGGGCTCTTCGCGAAATCCATCTTCAGCCATTCCAGATCGCCATTCGCGACAGCAACCCCTGGACACTTATGACGGCTTACAACAAAGTCAATGGCACATTCTGCTCTGCGCATAAATTTCTCTTACAGGATGTTCTGCGAAAGGAATGGGGCTGGGACGGGCTTGCGATGAGCGACTGGTTCGGCACGAATAGCGTGGTCCCCTCGGTTAAGGCAGGGTAAGATCACATCCGGTCGAGACGACGCCGAGAAAAAGTAAACTTGCTGATTAACAGCTCATAGACTCGATCTCGAAATGCCTGGTCCGGTGCGGCGGAGAGGGAAGCATTTGCTTGAGGCGCATCGCCAAGGGCTCATTAACACGGCGTCCATCGATGCGTCCGCCAAGCGGGTTTTGGAGCTGCTCCACAAGACCGGAAAGAGTGATATCCCCGACTGGCAAGAGGGAACCGAAAGTGCTTCAGACCTCCCAGAACACAGAGCCATCATGCGCCGGGCAGGGGCCGAAGGTAAATTCAACTAAACGTCCCCTCCATTGTTCCGAAGACTGATCTAACACCGGCGTGAAGGAATCGTTCTGCTTAAAAACTCCGCAAGCGTCCTTCCCTTAATGGATCTCTCTGGAAAGAAGATTGCCGTTATCGGGCCAAATGCGGCTCGCTCAGTCGCTACTGGCGGTGGCAGCTCTAACCTCGCGCCGCACTACCGAACAACGCCCTATGGGTCGATCAAGGCCGAGGTGGAAAAGACCTTCCCCACGGCCTCTGTTACGACGCATCCTGGAATCCTTACTCACAGGTTCCTGCCGTTGTTGAACCCTGCCGTCATGATTAATCCCGTTACCGGAGAGAGCGGCTTCAACCTGTCATTCTGGAGAAACATGAAGCACGCGGGAGACCCGTTCCTCGTCGAGAACCGCCCCAGCTCAAACCTCGTTTGTTATGACGGTCTTCCGCCTGAGCTTACCACCGGCGAGAGATACTCGTATCGGGGAGTATGCACCGTCATTCCCAAGACCACCGGTGTACACCAGTTCTCTCTGTCGTCATGCGGCCCGGGAAAGCTGATTCTGGACGGTCGTGTCCTGATCAACATTGAAAGACACTGGTGGTCTCCAAAGTCCGCCCTCTTCATGAGCTACGGTTCTCCCGAGGAGCGAGTAGACGTCTTCATGGAGGCGGGCGTTAAGTATGAGCTTGTCCTAGAGTCCATCAACCGGGAGCCAAAGCCCTACGACATGGACTATATGGGAGAGCTCGAGCGTGAAGAGATTCAAGACGGCGGACGGGTCGGCTTCCTCGAGAACCCCGGCGGCCTTGACCGTTTCTTCAACGACGCGGTCGATCTCGCGCGATCCAGTGACATCGCCATCGTCGTCGTCGGCAAGGACCAGGATTGGGAGACGGAGACGAGTGACATGGTCTCGATGGAGCTTCCAGGCCGGTCTAATGAGCTCATCTCCGCAGTCGCGGCGTCCAATGCCAACACCGTCATCGTGAACCAGACTGGCAGTCCCATCACCATGCCTTGGATTAACGATATCACCACCGTTGTTCAAGCGTGGTATCAGGGACAAGAGCAGGGCAACTGCATAGCCGACATCCTCCTCGGCAACGTCAACCCCAGCGGAAAGCTACCTATCACCTTCCCGCGTCGGATAGAAGACACTCCGCCTTACGAGAACTACCCGGGTGGCAACGACGTTGTCCACTATGGCGAGGGGATATACGCCGGATACCGCTTCTATGACCACAGGAAGATCGAGCCCTTGTTCCCATTCGGTGCGGGACTATCTTACACGACCTTCTCATACTCGAATATCCGGCTCAGCGACGAGGTACTTGCATGCGACGGCAGCGGAAGGGATGAGATCGAAGTCCAGGTGGACGTTACGAACACCGGCAGCAGAGAGGGCAAGGAAATTGTTCAGTTCTATGTCGCGCAGGTGAGCAAGCCCCGGCTCAGCAGGCCGGCCAAAGAGCTCAAGGGGTGGGACAAGGTCTTCGTGCGAGCGGGTGAAACTGTGACTGCTCGGACAAAGCTTGACAGGGTGAGCATTTCGTACTGGGATGACAGCGTCAACAAGTGGGTGGCCGACGCGGACGCGAGGTTCCGGGTTACTGCCTCGAAGAACTCGCGCGACGAGGGGACCTCGACGGAGTTCTCTACTGCGGGCGCAATCTCTTGGGTCCACTGAGTTGCGTGCCGGGTCGGAGTACATCAGACAGTGCAATCTAAGGTCAAGCATGGCATTCAAATAGAAGCACAATAGATTAGTGAACTGAATTCAGACTCTTATGACATCAACATCTCGAGGATTTCGTTGTCTCTAGCGGCACTTGGGGACATGGGAGCCGCCACCGACGCCAGACGTTGTCGAATCATCCTAGCTGTAGCCCAGTCCGTTGGAAGAGCGAATTGACAAGCCTCACCAGCGTGCAGAATGAAGCCAATCTGCAGCTCGGCCCCGTATAGACTGGACATTGGGTGTCAGCACTTTTAGCCGCATCGGATCAGTACAGACGGCTGCTGTTGAGAGATTGACGTACCTTCGCCACGCATTAATCGGATAAAGCCAGAGGGGTACGCGCTCGTTCAATGGTCCTCCATGTTTCATTGTGAGGACGGCTGATACTACCGCGGTGCGGCAGGCTTGTCTATGCGCGTCGGAAAGTGGTGCCGACGGCTGAGAGTGGAGTGCCCGATACACGAACGGACGGTATATGATAGACTTGGCAATGAAATACCGCGCTATGAGATAGCCGCGGAGTCGTTCCACTGTCGTACGTGGCTGGAGCCCGGTCGACAGGTCATCCTGTGCAGCATCTTCGACGACGAATTGTAGACTAGGCGGTAGGCAGGCCCGCCACTCCTCGAGCTGGCGGTCTAGCTCCGATATTATCGCGTTGTGCGGTGAAGCGAACTTGTATGAGGATTCGGGCACGGATTCCCGGCCGCCTTGTGATCGGGTATTTCTATCTAGAAAACGGCGCAGAAGGTAAGCCGACTGCTTGCGTGGGGGTGACGATCCGGTTACATACCACGTCCGTAAAGGTGATAGAGGATGCGGTTCAGCAGCTTCCTCATGGTTATAAGTGCGAGAAAGAAGAACTGGTACTGGCAGACGTCGGAATCGCCGGGATCAGGCGCAAGAGGCAATGGTGTGGTGCCTGCGAGTTTACCAAGTCCGCTCGGGGGTAAGTCGAACTCAGCGAGGAGTTGGCTGTGGAGAACGTTAACAAAGGCATCCGGAACATCGGTGTTTGCAAATAATACCTCTCTTGGAGATACGAAACCCAGAACAACTGGCATTGGCGTGAGTCTAAGCTCGGCTCCCTGTGCCCTAGTTAGTAACCGATGGAACGGGCATTCGACACAGGAAGGGCGAGAACACCCACAAGGACGCCAACATCGACACGGTGCAGCATGCGCGGTGTATTACTTTCCATGCGTCGTACACTCGGAGTTTGGACGAGTAGAATAGGCTGTGCAAACGTTAGAGACAAGCACAAAGATCAAACCCGACGGCACTAGGGAAAGAAGCGCCGGGACCCACCCCGTAAGCAACAAGCACTGGACACTCTCCCAGTCCGCACCTTCCACATCGCGAAGCATATCAGCCGCCATGTTGAAAAGACCCAAGCCGGAGTCGTCCGTCCTCCCATTTTCATCATCACCAAACTGAGCCCACTCATCATGTCCCGTGTTGGCCGCCGTCACGGCGCCGAGGGCAAGCACGAGCAGAACGACACACGTGTCGAGCCCCTCGGAGAAATTGCTTTTCAGGACGTTGTTGAGTGTGTGGCCGTAAAACCAGGCCTCATCCAAGACCAAGCACGAGGGGTGGAAGTGTCCGAAGTAAGCCTGCGTCAGACGACTCAGCTCGGACATGGAGAGGCGCGATGCCCAGCATGTCCCGGGAGGCGAGGGCCCAAACCGGTCTGGGGGCGCGGTGGATCTCGACAATTTAGGTCGCCTGAGCTCGAGCTCGAGCGGGTACTGCAGTTCTGACTGGCTCAATCTTAATGGCGAGCACTCCCAGGTCAACAAGTACTGCGAGGCCGTGGAGTGCCGATGGGAGAGCGACAGCTCCTCGTATACATGGCCGGTGTCGAAAAAGGGTGGAGATGGCAGGCTAGTGCCATCGAGGTCCCGTGAGGTAGCCGATGGACTTGTATGATTGTTACCCGTAAAACCGACAGTCTGGTTAGACCCTGCACGTTGTCGTGCCGGAGAGTGGTGTTCGCGACAATGGGCGTCGTGGCGTTGGAGGAGTTCCGTTAACGAGTCAAGCTTCTCGTTCATACGCCCCAAGGTCCCAGTCAGCTCCGTAACCGACAGACTCTTTCTAAATGGCTCATCAGAATGGGTATGCAACGAATGCGGGCAGTGTTAGCGCCTTACTTGGATGCGATGGTCTCGACGTAGAGGCACTCCAGTCCGAGCTTGGAACATCGACCGCACGTAGGCTTGGCCTCGTCGCATCTGGTTTTGCGATGCCGACATGCATCGCACGCCTTGGCAGCTATTTAGCGTCCGCAACGCTAATCAAGGGGGCTTGTGATTGGAAAGGGCGAGGATTTTGATGCTTACGTTGAGAGCCTGGCGCCTGGAAGCGCCGCCACGACCGAGACGGGGGCTGTATTCCCGACTCATGTGGCTGATGGAACGGACCTTGGTTGAGATAATACCTTCTGTGGAAAATAGACTAGAGGGGTGACGGTTTAGATAGGTTGTCGTGTCAATGCCTACCCCGCAAATACCGGAGAACGATGTAAGGAGGGAGACATGATGCGGGTGGGTGTGACGCGACGGGCTGCCGGTAGAGATGCGCCGGGGCCATGGGTCCTCTCGTCCAATTACAGTGGTGCCACTCCACGAAGACTGAGTCAAGACCCACATATTTAGTGAGAAGGCTTTACTCGTGACTAGTGGGCATTTTCATTCTGGATTTGTGGGACGGTGGGGCTCTCCCTAGCGGGTGTGGAGCACACTTGTTCGGTGAAGAGTACGACCATCCATTGCGGCTTTAATCAGTTCTATTACCTCCGGCCCTACGGCGAAGGACGATGCTGGACCAGATTTCCGTTTCAAGGAGACAAGGTGCGAACTTCTGTTATAAAGCATAAAATGGTGCCCCCATAATCCCACGCGATCTCCCCTGACTCTATTGGTTCCTTAGTCAGCTAACCTCTTACTCCAACGAAGTGACCATTGGATCAACTGGATCACAGGCGGCAAGTCCATCCCTCGTAAGCATGTGTATTACATTAGGATGTCGGAAAATTTAGACTAGGCCAGTAATAAGGTATTACCCCTTATCTCAGGGTGAACTTGCCTATCCGCTAAAGGTCCCTCGAGCTAGCTCTAACATTAACCGTATACTCCCCCTTCGTAACGACCTACCACTATCTACCTATATCCCGTAAGATAGTCTGTATTGCTGCGTCCTCGGCAAATGAGATTGATTCGGCGAGTGTCCTCGTCTGACCCGGACCTCCCGAACGTTGTTGCCGACTTCGCCAACCCTAGAGCTATTGACATCCAGGCAGAGTCTGAGAATTTGAAGCTGCGTGGAGGATTGTATGGGGAGAAGGTTAACCGTAGGGGCCGAACGCAGTACCAGCGGGCTCCGCATATGAAGGAAAACATGCCCCCTCAGGCTTTGGAGGCCGACGGGTGACACTAAGAGTTTTGAAGAAGGCGCCTATATGGAATTTGAATTAAACTAATCTAAGACCGCGACATGCTCCTTGACTTTTCGGCTGCTGCCATAATTGCACCAGTATAAGCCGATCGGACCCCTGCCTTCTCCAGCTCTAAAAGGGCCCTTATCGAACATCCCCCTGGAGACGCAATCTTCTCTCGTAACACACTCGGATGGTCTCCTGCGGGTACTAGTCTCATCATCCCGATCGCACTATTTACCACCATGTTCTGCGCTTCTGACCGTTTCAACCCCTCCGCAACGGCAGCATCCAGAAGGCCATCGATGGCTAGAAGCAACAGCGAGCCGCCACATCCAACAAGTACGGCAGCGATATCGAAGGAGCTTTCCGCGATATACTGGGCCGAGCCCACCCGGTTGAAGATCCAAGAAGTAATTTCGAGGTTATCCTTCGATAGCGTATTCAAGTCGGCCGTAAAGAGCGTCACCGCCTCTCGAATCTTCGCTGCCATGTTGGGCATTGCGCGGACAATTTGAAGTGGAGACTCGTCACACGGGACCTGCTGGTCACCCAGCAAGAGACGGGTTAATTCCTTGGTGGAGATCCCGGCCATAATGCTAATGAGTAGCTTGCCGCGTAGAGCCTCCCTAATTCCCGGGGCGTTGAAGAATCCTTCTCTCTTGACAGGCTTGACGGCCAGAAGGACGACATCGGCCTCTTGGATTGCACGGACATTTTCGTCCTGGAGGAGGACTTCGAGCCGCGAGGAGTTGTCGGCCAGGGCATTTTCAACACGGTGCTTGGAAGGCTCGGTGCCCACGGTGGCTATGAGACGTCTGACGGTGTTTCCACCGACTGGATCGATGATTCCCCCGGCGATTGCGGTTCCAAGGGATCCTATTCCGCCATGTATTAGAGAGATTCCGGAACAATGGGTGAAGCAAGCTCCGTCTTACCACAGCCAAGGACGGCTACTGTTAGCTGGGTGGGATTCGCCATGATTGTAATTTATTAAGATGGCACGTTGGGCATATGGTTTTTGAACTGCTCTAAGTTGGCGGTTGCCTTGAGTATAAGAAACTGTTCTTAAAACAGTCGTTGCTGTCTCCCATGATTATGGTACCGTCCGCGGGCCGGAGTCCCTACCCCGCAGAGGGGCCCCGGCGCCCTGCTCTCGGGCCGGCGTTATCGGTGCCCTGTCCGTGGGAACCGGGGCTTGTGCGAAGTGGACCCGCACTGTGTCTACGGGCCGAGACTTGCCCCGCAGAGGGGACACTACCCCCCCTTCTCGGGCCGGCATTGTGGGTATCACTGTGTATGTACCACACCCAGGTCCGAGGCTCGCTATGGCGGCCCCATTCCGATAATTACGCCGCCCTTGACGGTCTAACTTGCCACAGAATTCTAAACGCGCCCCAATACTACTGAGAGATAGTAGTACGTCTCGTCGTCACTTGAAACCATCACAATGTTCTCGTAGATAGATAGGAATTAGTATGGCTGAGGCCCTTAATGTCAAATGATAAAATCACCGTGTTGGTAGGGTGGGCTATTATTAACCGGCCGCCTAGAGTCTTATTTTCCGTATAGCCAGTGTAAAGGTATAAAGCCGTTTGAACAACACTAGGAATGACCTGTCTATAGTCGGCAAGACCATGATAGCCGCTCAACTAGTATGCTACACTAAGGTGAGGCGGGTCACGGCGAATGGAATGTTACTTTGTAATAACCAGGAGTCGCTTCTCTTGGGTCTAGAGCTCGTAGGTGGTGTATCTACGCTACTTAGACTAAGTCGGCGGCTCCTGAGCGATCCTTCCATCCGATCTTTATTCGGGAATATGACACGCGCTCAGCGTGCTTGACCCGATCTCGAACGAATCCTTCACACACCGAATGCTGGAGAACCTGAGCAACACATTGATCGAGTTCGCCTTGTCATTCGTCCCGCTCCCCCTCGCTCCGCCAAACGGATGCGCACCGATAACTGCGCCTGTGCACTTATCATTAATGACAAACATGCCCACCGAGTCCCTCAGCCTCTCGTTGGCAATCTGCACTGCGTCCCTGTCTCGTGAAAAGACAGACCCCGCCAAGCCGTACTCGGTCGTGGAGTCGATGAGATCGCAAACGTCTTCAAAGCCAGTAGGGGAAGCATCGTCGTAGGTCTGCACTGCAAACAACGGGCCAAACAATTCCTTGGTCATGAGGTCCGTCTCTGCGGCGTTTGAGGCATCGTCAACCTCGAATATAGCGGGCTGGACGAAGAAACCTTTGTCCCCTTCTTGTTTCCCGCCGAATATGAGACGATGGCCGTCACGTTGGGCGCGGTCTACAAACTCGCCAAATCTGTCAAAGGAAGCTCTAGATACGAGCGGACCTAGAGGGTGATGTAGTTGCTTCACGTCGTCTCCGTGCGTCATCTTGGCCGCTTCTCTCAGTAACGCCTGTTTGAGGTCACCCTGTTCCCACATCGACTTCGGCACGAAAAGGCGGGATAAGGCGCTGCACTTTTGACCTTGGAATTCGTAGGACGAGCGCACTGCCGCTGAAGCAATCCAATCCACGTCGTCTCGGCAAGAGTTGTGGACGAGGTGGAAGTTCTTGCCGCCGCTCTCGCCCACTACACGCGGAAATGTCTTGTAGATATTCGAGTTTGTGCCGATCTGGGTGAACAGGTTTCGCAGGACCGCCGACGAGCCGGTGTAGTGGAGCCCTGAGAAGTGCGGACTTGCGAGGGCCGGCTCTACCACGGCCGTCGGGTCCGCCACGGGCAGGAACTGGATGACGCCTTTGGGCATTCCGGCCTCCTCCATAATTTCGTATAATATGTAGTTTGCCAGGACGGCCATTGGCGACGGTTTCCACAACACCACGTTCCCCAGGATGGCTGGCGTGAAGGCAATGTGCGCTCCCAAGGCCGTGAAATTAAAGGGCGATATGGCGAGCACGAAACCCTCCAGGGGTCGATAGTCGAGACTGTTGTCTGCCGAGTCTGATTGGTTCCGTGGCTGCTGCTGGTAAAGCTGGTGGCAGTAGTGGACGTGGAAGTTGAGCGTGTCGATAACTTCGGCGACGCAGTCGCCTTCCGCTTGCCCACATGTCTTACCCTGTCCGATCATGGTCGCCGCCATAAGCTTCCACCTATACTTCGACTCCACTAGCTTCGCTGCGCGCTTGTAGATGGCTGCACGATGGCTGAATGGCATGTTGGCCCATTTCTTTCTCGCTTCAAGAGCACCTGGGATTGCTTTCTTCGTCACGGTATCCCGGTCCACTTCATGGTACTCTGCCAATGGAGGTCCGTTTCGCTTCCAGGGGTTGGTCTGAGAACTTTTGCGGCCGTTGTAGATTCGTTCGCCGTTCACGACGCTGGGGACGTCGGCGATGGTGCTTTCCACCTCAGCTAGGGCTGCTGTCAGGAGCTTCCTCTCTTCTGACCCCGGGGCGTAGGAAAACTATTGATGAGGTTTGTTAGCACTTCCTGGAAATAACGCGATGCAGAGGTAGCTCACCCCGCCGGCGTTGGCCGGTTCTGGATATCGAATAGAGGCCATGGTTCTCGTGTTCGGCGTGTCTGCGATTCCGTGATTATGGCAAGGCAGTAGGAACAATGAATGTTCAGGGGTGGGGTTGAGTATTCTTGGAGTACTGCATTGGATAAATATTACTAGCGACATTACTCGCGCCCCCGCACCGGCCGCACTGGCGGTGCCGCGAATGCGGCGGTTGGAGCGGGTCCACCTATTTGTCTCGGGCCGAGAGGACGGCATTAGTTCGGCCACGGCCTATGTCAGCTTCGTCGGCCCGAGACTCCAATCTCATTGCCCCCGGTATGGATTCCCCTTGCCACGGATAAGAATAAACACGGCTGTCTGAGTGATTGATGCGGTGGGCCGAAAGTGCCGTGGACCGAGAACTGGGAGCAGGGCCATGTCCATTTACTGTCACTCGCCCACATATCGACCGGCATGCGTGAAAATACGTATTGGCTCTCGTGTGTCTCTGTCATCGACAATTTGCCTACTCACAGCCTACCCTCGTCTACAGTCTTTCACCATGTGGCTTAGAGCGAGGAAAGTTCCATTAGCCTCCCAACGCTTCTTGATAACAGCTCCTCGACGCCCTTTGGGAACCACTCGACCACCTACTGAAACGGCTGGCCAGTCCACACACCCCATACCATGGGGGGCAAGGGTTGCTCCCAAGGATGGAAGACTTATCTGGGCCGTAGGAGGCATCGGGGTAGCGACAATTGCACTGTTGTGGGCCAAACCTACGGGGGGTAGGTTTCCCGATGACCCAAGAGACTTGAGGGCGTTATCCAGGGTACCGCTTGGCAAACTATGCTCAGGCTGGATGTGAGTGTTTCCTGTAGCACACAATACTAGATGGCGCAAAAGGCTAATTCAGGGGGATCGATAGAGCCTTCGCATTCTGCTCCTCGCCAACATGGATCGGGATGAGCGAGTCTCTCTACGGCACTGTTTCCCGAATCCCCATCGTCTCTTCGATAGCGAACATGTTCATCATGCGGACCTTTTTCAACCAGTTCCTCGGGGGACAGACAACTGAAGATTGTATCCCTAAGATTGAGTATCTGCGCAAGAACCAGATTGGCACACTTCTCGGCTACAACATCGAAGCCGAATTAGACGGCTCAAGCAAGGATACTCGGTTAATTGCCACACAGACCCAGCATGTCCTGTCTTCGATCGATGCTCAGGCAAATCTGGTCAAGAAATTCTACCCAGATGAAAAGGTCACTGGTGGTAGTGGGGATACTAGGGCGTGGGCAAGGATCAAGGTAACTGGTAAGACAGCCCTCTCCGTCTACCATTGCCACTCCCTCGTTAATAACTTTGAAGGTCTGCTTCCACACCCTATCGCCCTATACCGCGGGTCGAATGCAATTTTGAGGGCAAGAGAAGAGAGAGGATTGGATAGAGACGTGCCGTATCCTGGATTGCCCCACGACGGTGATTGGGATGCGGCATTGCATGGGAAGGGCGTCACGGATGCCGACCGAGAACAGTTGATCAGCCTACGGGCTACAATGGAAGCTATTGCTAGCAAAGCGAGAGACAACAACGTGCGCATCGTTATAGATGCCGAGCAATCGTGGTATCAGCCTGTAATCGACAGCCTGACTGATGAGCTTATGCAAAAGTACAACGGCCTTGATGGACCGGCTACCTGCATTGCATCTTTCCAGGCATACCACCGCCGGTATCCACAACTCCTCGACCAGCAGATTCGCCGTGCTGAAGAGAAGGGGTACAAACTGCTTTTTAAGCAAGTCCGGGGGGCATATATGGTGACAGAGGCCGAGAAATGGAGAAAGGAGGGTCGAGACGGGCCGGGGCCGGTTTGGCTAACCAAAGACGAGACGGATGCATCCTTTAACTACGGCATGGAGAAGACGCTCGCTACAATTGCTGAACAGGTGCGAGAGACGGGCCACTCGAGGATCGACGCTGTCTTTGCCACGCACAACTCCATCAGCACCGATCTCGGGATTCAGTTGCTCGAGAAGTACGGGTTGGCCGAGCGTAAAACCGGCGATAACAGGCTAATCGTCTCGGATGTGGCCGCTGGCAGCATTGCATTTGCTCAGTTATATGGTGAGTCACTCTTTGTGTTTTGTTGAATCCACCTGAACACTTCCTTACCGCTTGTTACAGGGATGAAGGACGACCTTACGAACAAAATTACGGGATCGGTCACAACGGAGACAGGACTGCCCCTCGTAGTCAAGTCTATGAGCTATGGTGATTTGAAGGAATGTCTTCCATTCCTAGCCAGGCGTGCCACTGAGAATAAGGCTATTCTCGAGGGAAGAGGTGGAGCGGCTGCTGAGAGGGTTCGACTTGGTCGCGAGATTCGAAGACGTCTCTTGCCCTTCACTTCATAGAAGCTTACTTGATTCAACCTCAATTTTCAATTCTCCTCTTGGAGTATCTCATTTCTTCTTCCCTTTCTTGATCTATGAGTATTAAATAAAGTACCAACGGGCGGATGCGTTTCCAGTCGGTCTTCTGTACCACCCCATTGACACTGGATAGCGTGGCTGCAGTATTCGTGGCAGGCCCCACCAGCCCCGAGACCTGAGTTGCCGGTAGAATTGCCGCACTATCATATCGGTCTTGGTGTTGCCGCTAATGGACCAAGTGTAAGGCTAGTGAGCGGAGCCCCTTGGGGTAGTACTCCTGACACAGGGAGGCTTTGCCCGACAAACTACAACCTAGTAGGGATAAAATCTCGGCCCCGGTTACCGAGTGGGCACGCGTGATCCTTGGCCTGAATCTCTCGTAGATAAGGAAAGCCGTTAATGACGTATCTGACGCTTTTGGCTTGTCTCCCTTTGATTAGGCTTGCTCGGCCCGGCTCAAGCCGGCAATCAAGTGCGGCATCTTAGCGTCCAACTCGGTCCGAGAAGATAAGTTATTTCCGCTTATAGAATCCGGGGTATCTGGGGTATCTGGGGTATCTGGGGCATCCAGGGTTTGGGGAAAGGGACAATCCACTTACGAATAAATATTGCCCCTTATCTTGGGAATGAAACGCAATTCTCTATATAACTTCCCGCAGAGCCACGCGCATTAACCATCCTACCCACTGGAACGCCCAATATCAAGCATTTCATCAACATGGCGGACCTTGAGAAAGACGCCGTTAATGGCGACAGCCCGGAAATCAACAAGCATTTTAGCCACGATGCAGGCGACGTCGACACGAAGGCCTCCGAGCCTATACACGTTGAAGATCTATTCACTGTAGGAGAGGGAGACGTCGACTTCCGCGGAGTATCGTGGCAAGGTGCAGCAATCCTCATCGCAAAGTTCCAGATCGGACTCGGAGCACTCAGCCTCCCCCATACCTTTCACGTTCTGGGGTTCTTTCCCGGCATTCTTTGTTTTCTTATCATGTCAATCATCTCTACAGCGGCGGGATACCTCTGCGGGAATGCCAGACAGTACTACCCGCACCTGCACAATATCGGCGATGCAGCTGAACTCCTCTTTGGAAAAGTAGGGAAAGAGATTGTGGGCATCATCTACTACGTCTATCTCGCCATGACAGCTGGCGCGGGGATGCTTACCACCTCGGTCGCCTTCAATGCGTTATCCGATCATGGGGCCTGCACAATGGCTTTCGTCGCCGCCGCCGCCGCCGCCTCACTCGTCATCGGTACCGGGTTCCGGGCTCTGGAAAAGGTAGCTTGGATAGGCTGGGCAGGCGTGGCCTCAATCTTCGTCGCTATCTGGGTCACCGCCATCGCGTGCCTTACCCAAGACAGGCCAGCTGCGGGCCCGCCAACCGGTCCTATTGACCTCGAGATCCGCGTGTTCCCGAAGACGACGTTCTCGGAAGCCATGTCGGCCATTGCCAACCAGCTTTTTGCGGTGGGTGCTTCAGGGACCTTCTTTTCCATCTCGGCGGAGATGAGGCACCCGGAGATGTTCACGCGGTCGCTACTTTGCGGTCAAGCGTTGATTGTGGTGACATGTGTCGCTACCAGCACCATGGTCTACGCCAAAATCGGACAGTACTTGGCCAGCCCGGCACTAGGATCAGCCGGCCCGTTGATCAAAAAGGTGTCTTACGGCATCGCGCTCCCGGGGTTACTGGTAACGGCCATACTCTTCTCACACATTGCGGCCAAGTATTGGTTCGTCAGGATCCTAAGAGGCACGCATCATCTCCAATCCAACACCGTCAAACACTGGGCAGTATGGGTAGGCTCCATGCTGGTGACTATAATCTTCGGTTTCATCATCGTTGGCGTCGTACCCTTCTTCTCCGACTTCTTGAGTCTGGTGGGCGCGCTTGTGAATCCCGTCTTCACGAACGTCATGCCTGGCTTCATGCTCCTATTTTACATAGCGAGACGACCCGCCAAAGCAACTGAGGGAAGGCGGGCACAGGACGGAGTGGGAGAGCTGACGGGGAGACACTGGCTCATCAATTCTTTCGTCGCTTATAGGAGGGGATGGAAAGATTGCATGTTGCTTGCAGGTGCATATTTCATGATACTCTCAGGTGCCTTCATCATCATTGGAGGTACTTATGCGACAGTGCGTACCATCAAGAAGTCCTACGATGATGGGTCAGTGGGTGGGGTGTTTTCGTGCGGCGACAATTCGATCTGAGGATCTTTTTCTCAGCATATGTTTTCCTGAGCATGTAATATAAAATATCCCAGTCTTTCTTATACCATCTGTTGCTTTGTTAGAATCCATAGTGACTAGTAATCGTTCACATCCCCCCAGCTAGGGGCGGTATCTCCCAAAAACAATTCGTATCCAGCAAGTTCGCTAGACTCTGCATGTGTATGTTCTGTTCCGGCTCATTCGCAAGACTAAATATACCCTCGTTTTCGTCCACATTACACTGTGGCACGCCCATGCCTCCCGCCAGAACATGAGCCGCCTGCAGCGCCGTCTGGTCAACGTGCAAAGAGTCTGAGTCCAGATGTAGTTGTGTCGGGTCAAAGTTCGATGTGACTATGCCGGGCATGTTCGATGAATATTGCGGGACGCCTGGGGCCAAGAGGTCCACAAGCGACTCGAGATACGCAGAGTGAAGATTCACCGTATCCTGTGGGGACTTTACTGTTTGCCTAACATGGCGAGCAGTATCTTGAATTAGGCCGACTGCCGTCCGTTGAAAGGATGGGCCAAGGATTCCTTTACACGGGAGACATAGTAGCAGGCATAGAAATAAAGCGGCGTTTGGCCCGAGTAATTGTACGGAATCAGGAGCTCGTCTTAGGTCGTTGGCAGGGAATTCAAGTAGGTGTCGGAGGGTGCCAAACGCGCCTTCTACGCTGCTGGCTAACCCGGGTGCATCAGGAGATAGGACATCTCCCATTGTGCGTATATCGAATCCCAGGGACGAAGGCGGCTCGCTGGAGCGAATGGACGAGTCCACTAATGCCGCCAATGCCTGTCGGAATATGGCAGAGGCGACGTTTAGCCTGACGCTGTGCTCCCAGAGCCCTAGGAGTGTGCGGAGGTGAGGTTTTGCTGGGCGCAGCAGCCTATTATCGAGCGACGGGTCGTCATTTGGATGTAGCCTGCCTTCTCCCTGCAAGTGATCTTTCCACGTTGACCTCCACCTGTTCAGCTCCGAGTCCATAAGTTCCAGGAGACACGGCAGCACTGCCGACGAGGCTTTCTCGACCATGACGCGCAGTTTGGACTGAAGGCGCCGCAAGTCAGCGCTACAGCCAGCGATGAAGTCCAACGGTAATGCGTGCCGCATCTTCAGCCAGGTGTCCCGGTCTCCGATAAAGGGAGGGTCATTATCACTGAGGCCGAGAGACGCCCTCCTCATGAAGAACAGGTTTTGCTGTTTATCTTGGCGGAACAACGCCAACCACGTCCTCATACGCCGTGCCGCCTGCCCTCCGTCGCCATCGCTTCGTTCCAGGTCCAGGTCATTGAGAACACGGAAAGCGTAGCCGCTGTGTAGATATGAGACGTCGTCGTCGACATCCTTCCAGCACACTAGAAAGTATAGGGCTTGAATTGTTTCGATGGACCTGTCGCCCTCTGCGAACGCCTTGATGGCCAAACTCCGAGCCAAGCTGCAGAGTCTGCTCTGGAGAAAAGGGTCCGTCGCCGGTATTACACTTCCATTCGAGTAACGTGCAAACTTGGAAGAGCAAAAGAGTATGGTGGCAAAGAGCAGTCGACTTCGTTGTCTGACACCATCGTGGGTGTCAAAGTGGGGATCGAGGACGTACTCCCATTTTGTGTTCATCTCTAACATAAAATGCATGAATAACGCGGTCGATTCGGGCTGCGTTAGTATGCCGCCTTCGATCGGATCTGTAACGGTCTGGCTGAGTGTCATTGAAGAGAGATAGCTTGGCATTTTGACCATTGCTGGGCGGTCATCACTAGCTTGCACCCGGTTGTTCGCTCTTAGGGGCCGTAGGAGCCAAGAAAGTTTTAGTGAGGGTGGAGACAGCTGGGGGTGTTCAGGGGACTGTTGCTGTTGGGAATCATGCTGGATTGGCTCTTCGGACCATGTTTTTGCGCCAAAGGATGGCCTATCTCCCGACGTGATAAAGCTAAATGGCGCCCCTCTCTTGCCTTTGAGTGAGGCAAATGCGGCGACGATTCTCGCTCGGACTTCCACTGTGATAAGTGGTTGTTGACTATGACCGGGGCGAGGGGTGTCGACGCTCAAGGGCGTGGGAGGTGGTCGGGCCGAGGCGTAGTCGCGAGGCGCCGACGGCGATGGAGACGGTAACGACGATGCCGACTGCTCGGAGTTGTCCCTCTCGCCACGTTCGGGCAGAGTGGGCGTGATCCTTTGGCGTTGAGGATATGGATGGGCTCTCGCGCTAACCCTTTTAGGTTGGGTAAAGACACAGTCGGCGTTGCTGGCGATGCAGCCGTCGCACCGGTCTGGTCGCTGTGAAACGAGGCATCGGACCTTGGCCGCTCTGCACTTGAGGCATGCACTATGAGGGAGTCAGTAAGACATACTGGGAAAGCGGCTGTCTGCGGCCGGCAACTTACACGGGCGCCCGATGAAAATTGGTTGGATTGGTAGTCGACGGGGCCATGGCTTTGCGGCGGGCCGAGATGTGAGGCGAGGATAGACGAACGAGGTGTCAGAGCGAAGCAAGATTCGGCCACAACAGATTGATCATGTGGGGAGGTGGATGTGCGGGGAGATTGTCATGCGGGGAAACGGCCGGACCGGACGACCCCTCTTCTCCTCGGCCCGAGATCGCAACGGCAGTTGTTAATGGGACTGTTGCCTTCCCGTCTAAGTAGCAAATAAACCCCGCCAAACTGATACCAGAAAGCTTTCAAACACAAAGAAAATACCAAACCTCTATCTCAAACCATAACCATGCCTGGCCGTCTAGAAGGGAAAATTGCGCTCGTGTCCGGCGCTTCGCAGGGCTTCGGGCGGGGCATCCTCGAGACCTTCGTCCGCGAAGGCGCCCAGGTCTTAGCCCTAGACCTACAGGCTGCCGACGGGCCCGTCGATGGCTTCACCGAGAAGCAAGCCTATCAGATCAAAGCCAACGTGGCCGAGGAGGCCAGCTGGCAGAAGGCGGTACGTCAGCCCACCACGACATAGACCCCTGTCCCTATTTCTGACCGGGACTCCCTGTTCCAGCTCGAAACATCAATCGCGCGCTTCGGGAAAGGCCCTTCCATCGTTGTCCACAACGCCGGCTGGTCATACCCGAACAAGTCCGGCCTTGACGTCACCCCCGAAGAATTCACTCGCGTCTTTGACGTCAACGTTAAAAGCGTCTACCTCGCATCTCGGGTTCTTATTCCCGAAATGAAGAAGAACGGGCCTGGTTCGACCATTGTCATATCCAGCGAGAACGCGATCCGGCCCGGCGCCACCCAGACGTGGTATAACGCGACCAAGGCGGGCGTCTCTTCGGCCACCAAGTCCATGGCGCTGGAGTTTGCGCGGGATCAGCTGCGCTTCAACACCATTTGTCCCACGTCGGGGAACACGCCGCTGCTCAACAAGTTTGCCGGCATCGGAGACGGCCCGGTCCCCGCGGAAATACTGAAGGCCAAATGCGAAGCTATTCCCATTGGCCGTCTCGTGGAGCCGTCTGACGTGGCAAATGTAGCCTTGTTCCTTGCGGAACCGGCGAGCTCGATTATCAGTGGCGTAGAGATACTAGTCGACGGCGCGAGGTGTGTCTAGTGGGTGGACGTACGGTATGAGTTAGGGTACACGGTCAAATTTCTCGAGCACCAATAGGAAGAATGGTATGGGCCAGGAAGAGTGCTGTCGTTATCTTAGTCAATGTCGCCAAATTGTATTCACTCCATGTCGTTCCTTCGCCCACTGGTCGCGACCCCACGAGCTGAAAAGCAGAAAATCAAGGCTGGCAGAGTTGGTCCTTAATCCCTTTCTTAATTCTGGAAAGGAACAATCCTATCCGAATATCGCGGCCCTACAGTTCCGAAAATCTACCCAGGACCAGTTTATTAAGGTCTTGTAAGAACGTCTTAGACTATTAATCCTAGGGAAGTTGAAAATACGGCAGGGTCCCAGAGTATCATAAGGCCCACATAGTCGAACGCTTTAGCGAGAGGTCCCTACTCTTACTCGTGACTTGTCGGCACTTTCATTCCAGATTAGCGGGACGGTGAGGTCCTCTTGATACAGGGTCAGGGGGCTTGCCCAGCCAAGAGCACGACCATCATCAGCGGCTGCGTCACGACCCCTATGGCCTTGTCCCCCAACGGCAGCGAACGATGCGGGGCAGGACTTTGCCCTAAACAAGTTGAGGTGTAAGTCTCTACACGGGAGCCTCTCTACACGAAGCGTCGCCACGTGTCCTCATAAACCCGCGGGGCCTCCCCAGGCTTCATTCATTCCATATTCCTTAAATAGCGCCCGCGAGAAAGCAGCTGTAAGAGACCCCTAGACTAAAATTGTGCGAAGCACCTCATGCAACACGTCTTGGTCTCATAGTCTTCTATATGCATTGTAGGGCTCAGGGCCCCGGGCTGCCAACAGTAGCAGCCTCTTACTCAGGCGAAGAGGCCACTAACTCAAAAGCATCGGACGCGACAGATCTGCCCCACGCGAGCTCGTTTATTATGTACATCGACCTATTGGAAAAATTCAGACTACACCAGTGCTAAGGAATCCTCTCCCGTCCTTAGTTCAGAGTGAACTTTCCCGTCTGCCGAAGGTCCCTCGAGCTAGCCCCGATGTTGACCGTGTACTCCCCCTTCGCGACGACCCACTCCTGGCTAACCACATCCCAGTAGCTGATATCCCTCCTCCTCAGCTTGATGTCAACCTTGCTGCTCTTGCCCTTCCTCAAGCTGACTTTCTCAAAACCGCGTAGTTGTCTAATAGGTTGGTCCGCCTCGTCGGGAAAGGTAAGGTACGCCTGCACGACGTGATCACCATCTACGTCACCAGTGTTCGCTACCTTCACCTGGACAGTCACGGCCTCATCCCAGAGATCCTCGCGACCACCAACAGCTCTCCTGCCATTGGCGGGACCAGGCTTGGACTTCTTCCCCTTTGTCTTGATCTTGAGGTTCGAGTATTCGAAGGTTGTGTAACTCAGCCCGAAGCCAAACTCGAAGCGGGGCTCGATGTCATTCTTGTCAAAGTGCTTGTAGTCGATGTAGTTGCCCTCCGTGAACTCGCACGTTATCTCCTCGCAGGGCCGCGCGGGGTAGTCGTCCTCCGTTTTGGCGATGGTGTAGGTTAGAGCCGCGGACGGGTTGACGTCGCCGTAAAGGACGTCAACGATGGAATGCCCCGACTCCTGACCCAGGGGCGCAGCGTAGAGCACGGCCGTCACGTTCGGGCTCTCGATCCAGGAGTCGAGGATACGTGGGCCAACGGTGTTCGCCACCACGATAGTATTATTGCAGTTGGACGCCACCTTGTTGACGAGGTCGTCGGAGACTGAGTTGCGGAGTTCCGAGCGGTCGCCTCCCTCGCCGCCCCACGCGTTGATGAAGACGAGACACGCCTCGGAGAACTGGGCGTAGTTCTCAATGGAGGGGTTAACGCCCGTGCTTGCGCCAGAGCTGATGAAACCGGTCGAGCCGCCGCTAAACGTGTCGTTGAGGATGTACCGGAACTGCGTGCCGTCCTCGACCACACGCTCCGTTAACGCCTGGTGAGGCGTGATCAGGTACGGCAGCGGGGCGGATCCCGCGCCGCTTGCAGTCGCTAGGTGGCCTTGGAACACTTCTCCAGAAACGCCACCGATGTTGAAAGCCTCGTTCGGACCCGAGACATGGGCTCCTGCATGGGCGCCAAACAGAGAGAGCGTCTTAGGCTGACGAAGCGGAAGCGCGTTGTCGACGTTCTTCAGAAGGACGATGGACTTGGCGCCATTCTCGCGGATGAGCTTCCGATGATCCTTCGGAATCGACCTGTAGTCCCCCTGTTCGGCGACGTCCGGGAACTTGCCATCGTCCGCCCCGATCCTGTACCAACCGATAACGTTCCGAATGACCATGTCATCCACCCGCTCCTCACTAACTTGCCCACTGGTGACCAATTCTGCAAAGTTCTCGGGTGTCCACAGCTGATCCGACGCCCAGTCGAGACCGCCATTCGCCGAGCCGTTGAGCGTCTTCTGGCCGCCAATATCAGGCACCACAAAGCCCGGGAATCCGGTCTCTTCCTTGAGGAGGCCCATGAGGAGATCCTCGCTCTCGCAGCTGTCGGATCCGTTCACCAAGTTCATGGCGCACATAGCCCCCGCAAGGCCGCCCTTGACGGCGTCGTACCAGGGGGCAAGGTACGTCTCATGGAGAGATTTGTCGTCGATGATGACGTTGTAGGCCTCGTAGCCTTCTTCATTGTCCTCGGGGTCCGCGCTCCTGTTCGTCTCTTGCTCATAGAGGAGGAAGTGCTATGAATCGTCAGTACCGTCGTAGTGTTCGTGTCATTGGGAAAGAACCGCAAGCTAACCTTCCCAGCTGGAATGACACCAGCGGCAATCTCACCCTCGGCCGACAGCCCAAACGCGATGCCGTTCAGATAGGAATCAAACCCATACGCCTCGGCCTGCCGACCACCCCACGCCGTCCTACCCAACGGCGAGGACGTCGGTCCATCGCAGACGTGATACCCCCGGATCTTGAACTCCACGCCAATGGCCTTTGCCTGTTCGTAGATGGCCTTTTTATCCCACGACATGCCCAGGGCCGCGGGCTGGCCCCACCCAGAGACGAAGTAGTGGAGCAGAACTCCCTGCTGGCCATCAGAGATGGTGATACCGGGGAAGTCGGATCCGGCGCTAGAGACCGCACGGCCGGTCACAATGTCGGCCTTTTGCTCGAGGGTTAGAGAATCGGCGAAGGACTTTGCTTTGCGGTAGGCGGGTTGCCAATCACCGAGGCCGACTACGACCACATTAGTCTTGACGCAGAGCTGGGACTGGGTTTCGGGACGGTATACCATTTCCAATCAAGCCAGGAGTGGTATCATTAGCTACGACCGTCGGAGACACTGATAGGAGAGCCGCGGCGGCCCAGATCGAAGAGGGCTTCATGGCCGTTGATGGACCAGTCGGTCAGGAATATTACGAGGTCTGAGAAACGCCGAAGGAAGTCGTACAGATTCACGCAGGGTCTGTCTTGTCTTGGTCGAAAGCTAACACGACGCTGTACACTTTATGTACTCTCATTCACATTTCATCCGAGCCACGCGGTGACCATGAGACACGGCGAAAATCACTAGCCTCCCTTGGCAGCTTCCTTCTTCGCAAAGCTTGCCATGTCAGCTCACCCAGCACTTCCGCATCCCACAGCCGAAATGCCTTACCGTGCAATAGTACCCAACACGTCACCCCCTCGTGCATCCCCTGTCTCTGGGGAACATCATGCTCGAATGCGGGGTGCTGCGACCACGGCAGTTCCACTCCCCACGTGTTCATCGAATAGCGTCACATCAGATGACAGCAGTCGGGCGAGAGGTCCCCGGCTTGGCGGAACGCGCAGAGGAGAAGAGCTTCTAATCGGTCTGAGCTACAGCGAATATGACCCCAGCGGAGGTGCTTGGGGATGACACCTGCCCACATGGGCTCGGGGTAATCCAACCCGAAGAGCTCCACTCGGGTGTCCTAGCGCGGTCAACCATTCGGCAAATGACGACGACACGTCCTCTGGGATGTTCTTATATGTATCGCCGGGGTCATTGAAGTGACAATGCCCATATCTAATAGGGGCATGGGGTGACAAGCCCAGGTTGAAATCGGTTCGGGAACGAGAGTCCAACAACGGGGAAGTAGGAAGACCTCACACCATCTTGCCAATATAAGCAGCAGCTCTCGGAACATTGACAGCAGCGAGAAATACGCTGTACTTGGAGACGAGTTCTCTTAGGCTCTGTCGTATCAAGTTAATGCTTTACGGCCATCGCGTAAGTAGCGTGAGATAATCATACTTCTTCGTCCCGGCACTATCCACGAGGCACCGGGACAGGCATCGCTGGGGATCCTCGCGTTCGGCGTATTCGCCAGCTTAACGCTCAAGGTCCCGACATGACCGACGCAGGCAGGGGCTTTGTGCAAAAATTGACCATTATAAGGTGTGGTCCAGAAGGAGGGAGTAAACCAGCGGGCGAGGCTTTTAACTATGTTTGATCGACACGTCCGACTGATTCCCGTATTGTCGCTATGGCTACAATAACAACCCGGGTTTTAGATATGCATGGCCAAAAGCCCCGTACCGGTAGGTTAATAGGCGGACGAAACGATGGTCATTAAGCTCGAAGCGCATAGTGTAACCTAGCGAGGCATCTAAAGCAGTCAAAGGCAGTGAAGCCTGTATATCCAAACTAGAAACGTCCATGCCTCATCAACCACACCACGTCCTGGTGTTTTCCTATAGATATTTCATTTAGCCACGCTGAGCGTATCGTGCTCGTCAATAACAGTGCCCACCAAGCCCGTCATACGGGCGCCGTATGCTCCCTAGCGAGTACGGCTGACTTCTCGCCGCCTGACGAGGCTACGGCCAGGCCCCAATAGCGCCTAACGAAGATTCCTAGGAATAGGGGCCGACCTCTCTGGCCTTTCAGTCGAACCAGAGGCAAAGGCCGTGCCGCCCAAAACAACCATCAGATCTATCCTGGGGACGACACCGGGGATCCTGCGATTACTTCTGAAGTTTTCCCCAGAGTCGCGGCTACGCCAAGAGCCAGTCATTAACCATAACAGGACAGGGGTTGTTGGATACGGTATTGTAAGTCGTTTCCCGAGGCAAACATCAACAAGCGCTTGTACAGTAAGCGGTGGCTCAATCTACGACGACCTCGTGCTGGAAAGCGGATAACGGACATGCGAGGAGGAACAGGGAAGCAGAAAATGAGATATATAGATCATTATACTAGCGCTAATCTGTCTATGCGTCAAGACCCCAAGGATGTAGCCAGCTATTAACCATGGTAACCGTATCCCAGGACTAAAACACGATGATTCGCTCTATATCCCCCTGAACCCGTCTATATGTGGATATCCCTCTATCGATGTTGCGACGTATGCTTCCAACGCGTTGTGAATCGAAGAGATTGTAGAACCAAGTCGGTAGGTGTCTGGCAATATTTCTCGGTCTGTAATATTGACGCCTCGAGTTGGGGCACCCCTGGCAGCCAGGCCGGGGCTACGAGTGCGTGGCGTCAACTCGGGGCACATCAATTCCTCTCAGCGCCAGATATCAGACGGAGCGAAGGCTTTACGCCTGCTCAGAACGAGTCGAGTTCCCCCGTCGAGCCGAGTCGGAGATGCTCCGCAGAACGCGGAGGTGCTCCTCCTTGAGCGAATTGAAGTCATCCTGGAGCTGGTGGTGCCAGGGGTAGAGGACGAAGACCTGGAAACCGAGGGCCGAGGTGGCGACGGCGAAGTTGGTCAACGAGATAAGGCGGGTGATCCTCATTTTGTCAATTGTAGAGTATTTATCGCGATGTCGGGGACGCCCGGTTGGGCCAGTTGGCGAGATCGGCGATCGGGATGAAGGTGGTGACGTTTAAACGAAGGGAGGAAATCTATTTCCCCTTGGAGCGTCGGCGGAAGCGGTTGTGAATGTTAAAAGGACTGGCGGAATCCATGCGAAAGGCTGATTAGCGGACTTTCTCGTCTTGGGAGAAGAAAGGAGGGAAAGACGGGTTATAACGGACAGAGGGATTTCCTCCCATGTGAACTCCCCTGTACGGAGTACCGGTGTCGGCTATTATTCCGGAATTGGCCGACGAGGATGTCGCCACACCGCCAAGCGCCAGGCCTCATTCTTAGTAATTTCTGGAAATTGTTTACATAATGACCGAAAGGGGCGATTCCATTGGCAGCAAGGGGCTTAAGGTGGGGTGAAGTCTAGACCTCAATGGCCCCCGAGCATTTACTCGGTACAGAGCTGGCCAAATAACTCGCACAAAGCTCGGAAACATGCGCCTTTGTAGGTCTCGGTTTATGTTTATGGTTTTAGAGCAATGTCGGCCTATTCGTCTATAGTGGTTATAGCGTTCTATTATGATTTATTCTCATCAAGTCACATAGTCAGTACTCCTGTATTGTCTGGATAAAAGGAAGACGAGCGACGGGTAGCGTGGACATACAGTACGGTCGGGATAAAGTCGCGCCTGATATTCTTTTTCTACGCGGTAAATATGCGCGACGCGATATCTAGTAGCACCGGCCACTTGTAGAAATGCCTACCAGACTTATATGGGTAGCCATTCCGTGCCATTCCCGAATACCCGTGTTGGCCCACGATGCTTCCCCGCCCAAGGACTGCTACAACGCTGTTTGGATCAAGTCGCTTGAAGACATGGCCGTCAGCGTTCCCAGAAATAACACCTCTAAAGTACGCTTCTTAGCTAAGGCGTCGTTGGTTTTCTTTAAAAGTGTGACTCATCTCGTGATGGCCCCTTTATTTTCTACTGCTCATCGACGGGCCATAGCTCTTTGCGTCATTGTCTCAGCTCCCCTACAACACATGTAGGCGAGCTTTGACAAGTGCAAAGGTCTTCATAGTATTGGGAATACCGTCATGGGCCAGGGCATTTGCAGTTCTACTCAGGTCCAGGCATAGTTCGCGTATATAAACTAATCGTAGCACTTATGCCGAAAAGACGCTTAGGAGAAGACGCCTTTGCCTGCCTCCGCTTATAGGCTGCCTGGTTTCAAATCCATATCGAAGCGGCGGAGGTAGAAGCGAGCTTTCTCAACTCACCGAGACTGCTCTTACGATAACGTATACGATCGTCTGAACAGTGCAGTCCTCCCGTGGCCCCTATAAAACACGTCGGTGGACGCGTAAAGCATAACGCCTTATAGGAGGGAAACGAACAGCCGGCGGCGGTTATGGCCCTTGTCCTCAGGCAGCGGAAAGTGCCAAGTTACACGATATAAACCGAGCGGCTGTCAGTTCGATCGAATGAACTGCCGCTCTGACGGCTCCTTCTTGCAGTCCATCTATGTTTGGCCATGGCAACCGCCGGGCTACATCAGCCAGAAGGAAATTGAGAAGATGAATATCGCGATGACGCCTCTATGTTATACGGCAACTTTATTCGATCGCGTCTCAAGTAAACGGGATGAGGTCCTTCTAGCTGAGGTGAGTCGCCAGAGCTTCCCGCGTCCTATACCTACAGCCGATCGAAATCCAAAGCCCGAGACATCATACAAGTACCTTCCACAACTAAAATATAAAGTTAGAGCGGTAGTAAAGCAGGCTTCATTAAGAATGGTATGTCTCTTGCTAGAGACAATTAGGGTATATTAGATTAAAAGGTATAATAAAGAATTATGTGCGTGCCTCCCAGGTCATCCCGATATCATCACATCAGTCGTCCGCTACCTGCTGCGTTATAACCGTCGTCGTCTGAATCCCCTCGCTCGGCGACGTACGGTGGTTCGTATGAGAATCCCGCCCGCCGGTGACGGTAACGTCGTACCCCGTATACCCCGGGCGTCCGGTATCCCGCCAGTCGAGCTCCACGTCGTCGTCCGACTTGTTGAGCGTCCTCATGCTCTCTGGCTTGCTTATCGTTGCGTCCCTTAACGCACTGCTCGCCCCGCCTAGGGTATTGCTGCCAAGGTTGTATACCGCCCCCGTGGTGCGCTGGCTGCTCCCGGCAAACACCGTCGGCATCACCTTTGCCAGGGCGGGCCGAAGAGTGGGGAGGCTCGATGCGAGGATGGATGTGCATATTTCGAGGAACGACCAGTACGCTGCGTTGACGTTATCCCAGTTCGGGTCTTTCGAAGCGTCCGCGGCCTTGAGGGTTGGGATCCGGATGGCGGATATGATACAGGTACTGCCACGAACGCAGGTTAGCTACAATTATGGCAAGACAATGGAGCAGGACGGCCCATTTAGGCAAAGGTAGTTTACTCACAGGAGCCCCAGGCCAAAGATTGCCGTCAGGATGTATTTTTGCTTCCTGGGTAGCTGCAGGGAACGAATCACCGGCAGCGGCATGATGAAGAGTGCCAGGTCGGTCGTGAGGTTGAAGCTCGCCATGACGTACCACACCGTCAGGGAGCTGAGACATCTACCCTCGACGGAGTCGTCCCAGAACGCTGCCACGGGGACGCAGATCAAGGTGAGGAGGAAGGATATCATGACTGCCCATGCACCGATGAGGGCCAGGCCGAACGCAGTTATTCGCTGCATGAGGATGCCGGCAAAGATGCGACGGTATTGGAGGAGGATCGAGATTTTGACGAGACACATGGCGACGTTATATATGACGATAGAGCTGTAGAAAGCCTAGATGTTCGCAGACACAGTCAGCGACGACCGCATTATGATAGGAGTGGGATGCTTACCTTCATATAGGGTATGTAGTTCTCCTCGGGCTGGACCCAAGTGTGCCTCCCGAGCCCCCATCGAACCTCTGTACACGACGCCCTGTAAGTACATGGGACATGCCGAATAGGAAGGGTTGTTTTCCCCACTTACCGAGTCCTATAGCCACCGCCGTGCCGATGGCGAGGATTTGCGCGGCAATTATAAACGCGTCGTCGACACCAATAGTTCGTAGCAGCACGGTTCGCGTGAATATCCGCAAGGAGACGACGGCTGTGGTAAGGATGGCGCCGGCTGAGAGGATCGCGATGATCTCGGTGAAGCGCGACTCGCCATCCAACGAGTGGTCGATTACGTCCGCCATTCTGCTTCTCGGATGGGCCCGTCGTGACGGTCGGCGTAGGCGAGAAAAGCAGGCTCAAAGTCGAAAGAGATCCAGAGTCCGCATCTGCACGCGGCGATATGCCTCCCTTCGTCTTCGGATAGCCGTGCCGTGGGTTGCTTGCGGGGGTGGGCGAGAGCAAGGGTGGAGGAATGTGGATTGTGTTTCATGCGCCCGATCCGGCGCTCCAGGATATAAAAGAAATCTCGGCCGGGAGGCGGGGAAAGCCCCCGCACGCTCCCCCATACAGAGGCCAAGGATCAGCCCCATTAAACCCTCGTCAATCATGGATCACGGGGCTCGTTTACGGCCTGCAGGGATACTGAGCTGAGGCATCGACGACTCCCCGGACCAGGGATGGAAGTTGGGCGCAGCTTGCGGGCGCACGGCGCAGGTGAAAAAGGTCTGCAGCCGCACAGATCATGCCCCTAGGAGGCCTTAGGCCCGAATTCAAGTGCCATGCATTACTCTTCACGGTTAGCGGCAGCCCGGGGCCTTGCGGTCGAGAGGATAATCTTGCCAGCATTGAGTCCAAGCGTACTGCATCTCCTACGGAGTCTCGGATGGGCCACGACTAGCGGGCGGTGGCCAACCATTCCTCTTCGCCGCACGCCCACAAGTACCTCGTACCATTTGATGATCTTCCGAGGCCATTGCGCTGTGGCGCCGCGGAGAAAGGGACATGACCACTCGCTCGTCTACTCAGGGTAGGCCCATTAGCCCGCAGTAGCGCCAAGCGGCACTAAGAGGGACAGGCCACCCGGCGAGGCCGGGGGTCCCAACCCCTGAGCTGTGCAGAGCCCGGAAACGCAGCAGATCGCAATCATAGGATACATGGCAAGGATATATCGTTGGGATCGTGTTAAATCCCGATCTTCATACTTGAGATGTGATATACATGTAACGTCCGTGATATGCAGGTGTGATGTCACTAAGCTTGTCTACCTCGGCGGGGCCAATAGGATCCAAACTCTCGTAAATTGTTTCAGAGTTTCGCTGCGTCGCACGAGAGGGTGGCGAATATCCGTGGGAGTAGGGCAGGCCATAGCTACAATATGGTGCCACAGGGCACTGGGACCATTCGAACACACTAAAACACACACCAATAGTCGGGGCGGGCCGCTGGCTAGTAGAGGACCAATCTCCATCCTCGCCACGTGGTGGAGGCTCGTATAGGCTGGACACCTACGTGACCTTGCGGAAATCAACAACTCTATTCATCCTCATCCGACAGCCCCCAGAATCCTTCGCATCACCACCATCCGGCACTCGGCCGATCGGGGAATATCACTTTTCACAACCAGGAACAATAACCTCAGCCAGGGGCCCCGGCGACTTTGCCGAGTTGCCGAGTTACCAGGGAGTGAGACGCTAGCTCCAGGCGAGGATCCACAACACCCCTGTACTTCGCAGGTATCGTACCATCGTTCTTTCTCGGGATATTGCAGCCTCCGTTTCGCCGGGTTCGAGGTGAGAAAGCTGCAGGGCCTCGAAAGACGGTCCCCTCGGCCCCTCTCTTGCATGGGACTGCCCAAACTCCCGGGACGCTTTTGACGCCATGCATGTTCCATCGCGCGTCTCCTCAAGCGCGCAAGGTTGGACCCTTATTAAATCGGCCGAAAATTCCTCAGGGTTTGGGGGAAATTGTACTAGGTAAGACCGGGCCAACGAAGGTCCACCCCCGTGCTCCATTCTTCGCACTAAAAGGCAACCGCCTGAGTAATGTCGACGACGGCGCCGCGTCAAGTTATCTGTGGGTCATAACAGATCGACAATCATTTGCAGGGCGTCAATCATCGCCCCGGCGGAATCGTCGCGTAACATTGGGAGTGAGCACCTGAGATAGCTGATGCCCGGGCGTTCTTCTCTAATTTGAAGGGACATTAGAAGTAAATTTCGGTCTACCGGTGGCTTGAATAATCAATCGAATGACAGAGACTGACCTCCATGAAGCCGGACGACCCAAGTCCCACCGAGGGTCTTGCCTTCTTACTCAGACACGGGCGGGCGGGCTCCAACTACACTACTTCGGAACTATACTTGTACTCGACCACGCGAATCTAGTACGGATTGGGGATCCTCCGCCGCGGACATATTTCCTACCGCGGAAAGTATGACGTTGCTTGCAGCTGGTTGCCCTGTTTGTGTGGGATGCACGGACGGTTGGTTCCGGGGCCCTGCTTGCACTACCACGGGACTGGCACGTGGTGGGGCGGGCGGCGCCGATAGTCCTCGTGGCGTTTTCAGCACGCGTTGACCCACACGACTTATCGGCGACGATCTTCCCACCTCAAGCGTAGGAGAGACGGTTAGGCGCCTTAAGGGTAAACGCGCTATTAGGTAAAAAGTTGGGGAAGTGTCAGCTGCTCCGCGGGCTCTAAAGTTCTAGCTGTAATTCATATGCCCGGATTATCTTATCAAGTCATGTGCTCTTACGCGATATGTTTGTGTATCTTTACACTCGACCCTGTATCGTCTGCTTGTGGGTCATGGCCGCAGAAGACTGCGTATCAGACCTCGCGACACGTTAGGATATCCGCTTTATAGGATAACCTTTTGCACGCTCTCGCATGTATGAATTAAGTTTGTCAAAGCGTAGACCGGCCTGTGCTTCCTAGCAAAAGCAAAAAGCCCATTACGTTCCTGAAACCCTAGCCCGTTCACTCGTAGTGTCTTCACTAATACAACGTCAATGATACAAGGAAGAGGGGATTTACAATGGCACGAGAAAATTTTGTTAGGCATGAAAAGAAAGTGAAAGAAGACGTAGACTCCCTAAGGATATAGAAGGAGATTCGCGTGGGCAGCCGGATATCAGCTAGGAGCACGTGTACTACAGTGTACTACAGATACAGGTACCGGCATTAGACACAGGGCAATAGCCATAAAAACGAGGCCATGCTTCACCATGAATGTGCCCGCGCGCTTACGTGCCTTGAAGACAGACCGTAGGACGTGGGAACGACGAGGTCTTAGTAAGTCGAGCTCACCCTTTGTTTCGCTTGTGAGAAGCTCATAGTATCGCTCGAGCTTGTCGCGGGTACGGAATCTACACTGCTGGCTACCGCCGCATGGTATATATTGGTATTCGTGTTCGTCACGTAGGTGACGATCCTTGAGCCAGGCAATGCTCAAACAGAACAACAGTAGAACGGCCAAGCAGTCAGTAAAGGCCATCAGAATTGTGATGGACTGTAGCCAAGGGTTGATTACATGTACGAAAGGTACCCAAGGCAGCGCTAATAAACATTGACAATGGTAGTGAGGTCGCAACGGCGTCAGAGATCGCACTACACATCCATCCTCCTTACGCGGACTTACCTGGGTCTTGCTCAAGCTTTACTACTAGTCACCACCGATTTGTTTATACCGGGTTTTTTTTATGTGGGAAAAACAGGGACTGAATATTCTATTGTGACGTCTTAGATACGGTTGAAAACGTGCTTGGTCCACGGAGATTTGGACTTGAATGGAGAATTGGGTGGGCGGCGGAGGTTACATATCAGCTCCTGTTTGCTGATGTTAACGGGTAGTTATGCTATATGGCGTTGATTTTAGGCGCCAGAAAGCTCTCCGCTGTCGTTACTCGTGTGGGGGAGTCTAGTATGATGAGGGAGGCCATGTGTCCGAAGCCCCATAGACACCAGTCACCGTCGCCTCTAAACGCCGACGAGAACCCCACGAGGGAATAGAGAGGTGATATCATTCGTGCGTGAGATCTGGAAACCGGACGCTATGTACCCAGTCAGAATGACTCGGTTATTGTCTCAGTCACTCCTGTTCTTCCACCATCCAAAAACCATTTATCTACAACCAAAACGCACTCGACCCCACTGCCATAACTACGTCAAGTATCACAGATCGTTTACAAGTCAATTTAGAGTCTACTCACTAGTATAGGGCCTAATAGATAATAATAAAGCTCCTACTTACTTTTCCCTTATGTAGCGAGCTCTTCAATTAAGAGGCGTACGCCTTGGAAGGGTTAGAGCGAAAGAGGTCGCCTATGTTAAAGTGTATAATGCTATATATCGAACTGGAAACCCGCCTTCTGAGTACTAGTCGTATATGCGGAATATATGGAGAGAAGGGTGTTAGTATGCTATGGTCGTGGAAAACGTAGGCTTTGGGAAGTAGAATACTAGAAATGCATGGCAGAATAATCGGCCCAGTCGAAAAGGTTAGATCCTAGATACTGTAGTCTCCTATCCAAATCTGTAACATTCCCTTGACTCCGAAGATTAAGGCATATGTCGGTAATGCATGGCCATTCTGTTTAGCTCGTGAGTTCTAGCGATATTCTGGACTAGTTTCCAGTTACCAACAATCGCTTTACTTATTTCACTGTTTTATCTTATAACGATCCATGACTGTATACTCATGTCAAGTGTCGTAAGATGCGGTTCACCTCGCCCCATAAATCCAAACGTTGTCTTCACATAAACAAGTAGGGAACAGGATGAGCTGCCAAACAGATATAGCCACGCTCATACATAGGGAGTCATAGATGATGGCAATTGCTAAGACGCTAGTTCCACCCCCGACAGGACTTACAGCTCTGAAGATTTTGAGTCTCATTCGCTCTTCCCGGCGCCTACAAGCGCTATTGACGATACCCGGAGGCCACAGTTGCCACCACTGCCATCAAATTAGACCATTTCCCTGCCATTCATACAGTCTATCTACAAGAGGCGGACGACTAGCCTCCTTTCTAATGATATAAATGCAAGAATGACCTGCTAGCGCATATAGAAAGACCATCTAAGACCAGTATGGACCAGGCTGTGAGCCAAGTGCACGCAGCCTTCCATCCTTACCAACCGTCTGTGAATATTCCAATAACAGTAAATCGAAGTAGCTATGACTTGCCACTATCATTGTCCTTCTTTACGTTACTAAATCTTATAAGACAAGTTACACGACACCTGAAGTCAACTCATTATTTATATATATAGGAGAGAAGCCCTTCAGAGGCAACACCTTGCTCCAATCGACCAAATTTGATGATCGGATTTGGCCAGGGACCCAACATAAATATGTGCTAGTATCTGCTTCGCAAAAATCTACAGCCTATCGCCCGCTCGCTTATATGGTGGCTGGCCGAAACCTCGTTCGTTCCCTGGCACGGATAAGGGGATCCTGGACTTGGCGAGGACCGGCGAAGACAGAGCTGATTGACATCCCGTACATCCTTGTGCTCTCGAAGCGACCCAACGCGCCCATAGGCCAGACCTCCATGAAAAGATGACGAAACTTTGGTACGGCACCTTTTTTCCCCCCTACCACTAACAACGCTCCTAGCTTCAGAGGCTTCTGACGCTTAGCGGCGGGCGAGGCTATTGTGTATGACCTTCCCGGTTGCTAGGCAACTGACAAGGTTTTGACAAACCAGGCGTCCGTCCGAGGTCTATATGCAGGGGTTACGATCCATTCTTAATAAAATCGACTCGCTTCAAGCCGCTCCCTACCTGACCCAATATCTTAGGCCAGGGATAAATGCAGCTGGAGGCCCCCGAGGAAATGGATTCAGCTCCAAATGCGGGGTCCGATCCAGTCCCTTCCTCACATGGCAAACTACTTGGTCTTGACAATGACACCGAGCAATTTGTCTGGGATGTGGAGCCACCGTCTCCCGCTTTTTGGCGCCAATGGTCGCATCGTACCGCCGCCGGGCAATCTGACGCTACGTCTGTGAATGCGCATTTCTTGCAATTCAAACTCTGCTTCTAGTCTGGGTGCTGTGATTGGTTGAATGGCGGGAAGCGCCCCAGAGCCAAGACTCTGGGCGGGCTGAGTTTGGCAGGTGCGAAGCTGAGCAGGATTTGGCCCGTCTTGGTACCGCGTAAGC
Organism: Scopulariopsis brevicaulis; assembly: GCA_017657125.1. Classification (NCBI taxonomy): domain Eukaryota; kingdom Fungi; phylum Ascomycota; class Sordariomycetes; order Microascales; family Microascaceae; genus Scopulariopsis; species Scopulariopsis brevicaulis. The sequence continues at coordinate 97,026 of JAGFNX010000021.1, forward strand.
ACGGCCTGTCTTCTACTTGTCACTCCGCCGAGGCACAATGCTTTTGCAAAGCCACCTCACAAACCCCTTGTCTACCAGCCAGAATACAAGTGCATAAGCCTATCCAGCGGCTGCGGAACATGTTTTGCAAGCGTTCAACGTACTGACGCATCTTTACCACCTGTGTGCCAGGGACCTTGTGAGATCGAGATCTGTGATCAAAGCCTGGCCACTAACTTTCTGCAAGGATCAGCGATGGCTTTGCCTCGCCGGGCGAAATGGGCCTCATCTTACGCAAGTACACTACAATGCTGCAGGGCGACAAGGTTACATCAGCCAGTAACACGCTCGTATACTCGACTGGATACGACCTAAGTGACTTCTCCCCGCAGTACTGTACCTCTGAATCCGGGGAAAGGATTCCAGTACCGCAACGTTAAGCCGGATGACGTCCCCACCCGTACGTTCGTTCGCTCCCAAGCCAAGCTGGGCCAATAACAGATTTGCGATACTGCCCCAAGACCCTGTCTATTTTGACTACAAAGCTTGGCGGTAACCTTATCGAGTGGTCGAGGTCCTAATCGAAGACGAGGAAGCGGGAGTGGAGACCAAGGTACACACCACAGGGAGCAGGCCATCGGCTTTCCTGTGGCTCCATTGACTGGGGTTCAAGTTAGCTTTCAACCGCCAAGCCTCTAATGGAATTCGGCCGCGACCCTTTGAGGCAGGTACCGTACGATTGAATTTTTCTGTTGTGTCGTTACCTGATTGTCGATGCCACTCTCAGAGCGAAGCTGTTCGAAGGAGACCAGCGTGCTCCATTACGTGGAAGCGACAGGGGCCATGTTTGAAAAAGGCACGTGCGACTGCAATAGCTCCTCGACTCAGCCGTCAATGTTCCCCAGGCTTACAAGTCGCGGATGCCGAGTACGAGCAGCTACCCGCTAATACCCTTGCTTCCCCAGCGACGGATCCCTCCCTTTGGAGGGCCTAGACGCTTGGCAACCGATGCAACGGAAGCCTCTAAAGGAAGGTCGAGTACTCCGCACGCAGGCCATCATTGGGAGGTTCATCGTGTGCCGCGCGGACGAAGTGCCGTCTAGGGCGGTACGCTCCGGTACCCTGCAGCCACCCCATCGCCCCGCCGTTCAGCCAAGGCGACCCGCTGTCACAAGCGAGCTTAAGAAGGTCCCCTATTTCCCGCTCAAAGTACTACTCCCCCATTCCTCTCCGTCCCGTGTTCCGCTCTGCCCACAACGAAACACACGGAAAGCTCAGTCAAACCCCAACCATGTCTTTCGCAAGAAAGATACTACGCATACTCAATCCCGTCGCCAACACGGAGAAAGATGGCCGAGATCTGTGGCCAAACCGCGCCGCCTTCATCCTCGCAGCGATGGTAAGCATCTCCGGTGCGTCTGGGGCGACGTAGCCGTCGCCCGCACCGCGCGCGACTGAGTTCACAGAGAAACGTCAGATATCCGGCTACTGACACCTTGTAGGGCGGCGCAGTCGGCCTGGGCAACGTCCTGCGATATCCGTCCGTCGTCTTCGCCAACAGCGGCCTCCAGTGGTTCATCCCATATTTAATTGCCCTCTTCTTCCTCGGCATCCCCGTCCTTCTGCTCGAGATCTCCCTCGGCCAAGCCTACCGTGCCAGCGTCGTCACCTCCTTCAACACCATGAACAACCGCGCAAAGGGCGTCGGCCTCGGCGTCGTGCTCACCGGGTACATGGTCGTCTGCTACTACGTGCCCATCCTGAGCTGGATCATGCACTACTTCCGCTCCTCCTTCACGAGCCCGCTTCCCTGGGCGGGCCGCGGCGACGAGTTCTACATGGGCGAGGTCATCGCGAATCAGGATCCGATTCCGGGTATCGTTGACGGCGGGCGTGTCGTCCAGTACACCAGCTACCCCGGGATGGGCCTGATCGGGGAGACTGTCGGCTGGTGCGCCTTCATCTGGTTCTGCGTCTGGCTGTGCATGTTCAAGGGCATCGCCCTGACCGGCCGCGCCATCTGGTTCACCATGGGGCTGCCGGTCGTCATGATCATCGTTCTCGTGGGCGGCTCCGCGTCGCTGGACAGGTCCATCGTAGGCGTCAGGTACTACTTTGCCGAGTGGCACGGCAGCAAGCTCGCGGGCGGAAAGATCTGGCAGGCCGCCTGCGGGCAGGTCTTCTTCTCCATCGGGGTCGGCTTCGGCTACTTCACCACGTACTCCTCGTTCAACCCGCGGTTCGCGAACGCGGTCCAGGACACGCTGATTATCGCCTTCAGCAACTCGCTCTACGAGGTTATCGCCGGCTTCGTTGTCTTTAGCATCATTGGGTTCCTCGAGATGACGCCGGAAAGAGACGGTCAGGACCTCAGCACCTTTACCGTGGGCTTCCTCACGTACCCGCTCGCCCTCGTCGAGATGCCCGCCTCGAACTTCTTCTCCGTCGTCTGGTTCCTCACCATCGCGCTGCTCGGACTGAGCTCGGCCGTCGCGCTGATCGAGTCGCTCATCACCGTGGTTAACGAGAGCGCTTTTGGCGCGCGGATTCCCAGGTGGGCCATCGCCACCACTCTAACGGTCATATCGTTCCTGATCTCGCTGGTATACTGCACCGAGTTTGGATTCTACTTCCTGGATGCCGTCGACACCTGGGTCAACGACATCTCGCTCCCCATGTCCGTGTGGTGCGAGATTGTCTCCGTCTCGGCATTATACCGCTACAAGGACGTTGTCTCCCAGGTCGGATTCGTCGCGTACGTGCTGTATAATCTGACGTACATCATGTCCATGGTCCTCGGCGTCGTCATCGGACATGCGGTGCAGCCAGAAGCAGGCGCCGGCGTCGCCTTTGGCATCTTCATTTTTGGCACCATCGCGTCCGTAGTACTCGCACAAACGCCCGATTCCATACCGCCGCGATTCTGGGCTAAGAACGTGTGGCTTTCGAAGCTCTGGTGGCTCACTCTATACTCGGTAAGCACTTGGTCTACCATCGTCGTCTCCGGCTATGTAGCTTCGACTAACTAATCCTTCTGCAGGTCAACCAGCTGCGTCGCGATTTGAATGTGGTGGTAGGCCGCGGCAAGAACTGGAGCATCCCCTTCTACTGGGGCCCCGTCCTCCGCTACGGCTCCGCCCCAATCCTAGCCATGGTCACCTCCTTCGCCTACCCCAAGTTCTACGCCAACGGCCGTATGGATCCTCTTCACATCTGCGCCTTTACCTTCGCGCATTGCACGGTCCTTCTCGTCGTGATCGGCCTGATGCTTCCTCGAGCCCTCGACGTATTCGTCCTACCGGAGAAGCGACAGGACTGGAAGGTCCAATATGCGCCTCAGGTTCTCATGCCCACATTAGTGGCTCGTGCCGAGGGCACTGACAATATCGAGGAACCTGCGACGGAGCCCGAGGACGTGGTCACGGAAACTGCGGAGAAAGGGTCATCGTGATAGGGCAGGGGCAGCCCCGGCGCGGGTGCGCGTGCCCAAGTGGGACTGACAACCGGCCATGTTCCCCTTAATTAGATTGGTTCTAGTATATCTGGTTACAGGCGTCGAGTGACTGTTGGGTCACTTGTGATTCTAGCTTAATACACCCGCTATTTTCCGTGCGCTCGCTATCAGGACCGACTCAATTTACACGCCAGTTGGTGCGAACGCACGAGCGGATGCAATACTAGTATCGACTTTCTTTTTCTCTACTACCATAGTATGAAACGACACAGCCATCCCCAACACGGGAGTTACTCTCCCTATTCGAGATTCGAGCCAACGGAACATCCCACGCCATCACTCTAGGTCATCCAGTTGCTCCTCGGCGTGATGCTTCCCCTCCTCCGACACCCGCGGGTTATGCATCGCAGCCTTGAGTCCCGCAGTACTAAACTTAACTATTAGCCATCTCGTTCTCCCCGTAAAAAAAAAATGACTTATCGCTGTGGAGCCACCATCTCGAACTCACACCCTGGTCTTGTCCTTGTTCTCTTCCATCTCGTCCTTATACGACGTCTGGTTGCCAAACTCGTCCCTGAGGACCTCGCGCGAGTGCTGCTTGGCCTCCTTGGAGACGTTTGGGTTGCTGAGGGTGGCCTTGTGGCCCCGGGCCTGGTTCGCGCGGTCTTCCATTGTGTCTATGCGTGTTCGCTTGTCTCGTTTGTATTGCTTTTGTAGATGACGGTTCGTGTAAGGAATGTGCAACTGCGGAAACGGCTGTTTATCCACCAGTGCTGTGGGTATTTAAATCAGGGAGTTGGGTGCGGGCCGGGATATCATATTGTTGATGACGTCCTCGTTAGCAAGCTGTAAGTAGTACTCCTCTCGTCATACCTTTAGTCCAATGGAGCTCGCTCACACTTCGTGGCTGGAACCTTGCGCCGGGGACCAGCGAATGACATCGTCAACTCTCCGCCATGGCATAACACAAAAGTCATCCACCGACTGAAGATCCCTTCTCTCGGGCGGTCCAACCCGCCTGTCAAAGTCACAGGGCGGCTGGCCGATGAAATGTGTGACAGCAAGTCACTGGAGGCAGGCCCAGTAAAAGAAATATGAGACTTGTCACGATCATGGCCGCGATTGATGGTTTTCAACTCTTAAAGGCTAATTGCAAAACCACAAACACCACGCTATTCAGCCGTTCACTTTGCAGCTCCATCGCGATACACCGCCCGCCCCAGGCTCATCCCGACGTCAACAGACACCTGGATCTGCTGCTCGCTGCTGTCGAGCAGGTCCTGGTCGAACTGCATCATGCCCTTCTGGAAAACCACGACGATAGACGAGCCGCCGAACTGGAAATAGCCGAGCTCGTCCCCCTTCTCGACGACGCCGCCCGTCTTCTGCCACTTCTGGTGGATCCTACGCAGGGTTAGCCGCGCCGTCAAACACTGGACTTGACGCGGTATGCGATCGACTTACTGGACAGAGCCCACCTCGGTGGCACCAATCGCAACGAAGAGTACGTAGCCAAACTCATCCGACTTGATGACAAGGTAATCCCGCCGGTTCCTCGTCAGTATGTCCACCCCGCTGTGCAGCGCCACAGGATCAACCTGGAAATAGTCCCCCGGCATGCTCCTGTACCGCTTTATCGTCCCACTAACAGGCGAGTGATACCGGTGATAATCCTGTGGCGAGAGCCTAAAGCTAGCCACCGACCCGCCGTCAAAAGTGCGCGCCAGCTGCCGGTCCATGATCAGGTTCGCGACACAAAAGTCCTTGCCCTTGACCCACAGCTTGCGGGCCATACCGAAGGAGTCGTACGTCACGACGCGGGAGTCGGCGACGACGACGGCGGTGGAGGGGTTGTCCGGCTCGTGGATGGGGCGGGACCCGGGCTTGTGTTTGCGCGTAAAAAAGTCTTCGAAGGTGTCGTAATTTTCAATGTCGGAGGGCTCGAAGTCGTCCATGTTGATCCCGTACGTGTCGACGAAGGATCTGATTTGGCTCTTGGCGCCGGGGGTGCCTTCGTGGTCGCCTATATCCCGCATCAGGAAGCTGCCCATGCTTCGGGGGGGGGGGGGGGGGGGGGT
>JAGFNX010000210.1:0-22111 GCA_017657125.1 Scopulariopsis brevicaulis
GATACGGGTCGTTCCTGGCTCTATGGCGTCGTGTTCTTTGATTGCGTCCTCAGCGGATTCGTTGATATATATAGGCGGCGGAGTCCACCACGGAGGCACAGCGTGCGATTGCCGCTTCTCCAGCCGGTCCAGCTGCATATCGTACTTTTGGGCCAGGGTGCTCGAGAGTCGGTCCAGGGGGCTCCGCTTATCAAAATCTCGGTTTCTCCCGCCGTAGCTCTCAACTAAGGCCATATCGTCGTATAGCGGGGAGGTCCTGATGCGCATTGCTGATTCCAGGGCGGTCTGCTCAAGCTGCTGTTGCGCCGGGAGGAGATATGCTTCCACGTCCACTGCGTCCCCAGCTGTAGTTCGGAATGCTCCTGTTATGATTTGGGCGGCTCTCCGCTGGATTCTCCTGATAGAGGTTATCATAGAGCTGCCTCTTCTGTTGAGGCTGCTGCCAGGCGTATACCATGCTGAGCAGCCGTAGAGCATTTGAGGCACGATCATTGCTCTATACACCTGCCGGAGGCTGATCGCCCCTGTTCCCCATGTTGAGGACGCTAGGGCTGATAGGGCAGAGAGTCGCTTCATGGCTTTCGCTTCAACCTTGTCGCGGTGGTAGTCCCAACGGAGCTTGGAGTCCATGTGGATTCCTAAGTAACGGCAGGATGCGGAGGCCTTGATCGTGGCATGCGGGAGCCGGAGCGCGTGCGTGCAGTTTGCCCTAGGGTCTCGAGAGAAGTGGACCAGCTCGTACTTTGCTGGCGCGAACTGGGACCCGTGCTTCGCCGCCCACTCTGCAGCCTTTCGGTGGCGCCCCTTGAGGGTCTTGCAGTTGTGTTGTGCGGTTGGGCCTACAGCTAGGATCGATGCGTCGTCGATGTAGCCAACCCCCTCTGTTTCCTGCGTCTTGCATGCCTCGATCAAGTCTGCGTTATAGAAAAGGTAGAGGATTGGAGAGACCGGCGATCCCTGCGGGATTCCTGTCTGGATAGGTGCTGACGGTGCTGTGTACTCCTGCAGCTTAAGGGTCGTAGACCGGCCGCTAAGGAAGGACTCTGTCCACCGTACGATGTTCGGACTGACTCGCCGTTTGCGGAGGTTGTGTAGAAGCCGTTCTCGAGAGACGTTGTCATAGGCGCCCGACACGTCGAGCAGTAAGAGGGACGCTACTTTGCCTTCAGACCACGCCTGATAGATTCGCTGGAGGAGAAAGTGCATAGCGTGTTCTGTTGACGCCAGTTTCCTGCCTCCGGTGTGACGGCTCGGGAGGAGTTGGTAGGTATCCGCAAGGTAGGCCAGTCGGTTCGCGACTATAGCTTCCAACGCCTTTCCAAGCGTGTTGAGGAGGGCGATAGGCCTGTACGCCTTAGGTTGCGTATAGTCGTCCTTCCCCTCCTTCCGGAGGACTACCGTAATTGACTCCCTGAAATGCGTGGGGCAGTGTCCTTCCTGGAGGCATGCGTTGAAGAGCTTCCAAAGGCTTGGCAGGAGAATGTCGAGTGTTTGATGTAGGATGCCATTAGGAATCCCATCAACTCCTGGGGCCTTGTTAGGGGAGGCTCTGCGTACTGCTCTCTCGATCTCGGCTGCGGTTATGCCCGGGCATTCGATTGGTGGAGGGTATCGGTAGTCGTCGATATCAGAGAGATCGGCTTGGGGCGGCGGTGGAAAGAAGGATCGACGGAGGGCCTCGGCCTTTCCTTCTGGATCGTGGGCGAGCTCTCCGTCCGGCCCTAGAAGTGGTGGCGTGAAGGCAGGTGATGGATTATGCCTGTTCTTGGCCCATTTGACTAGGTTCCAGAGGCCGGATTGCGATGCAGATGCCTCCTCTACCCTCTGGCGATGGGTGTCGCGGAGGATCTTTTTAATGTAGCGGCCCTTCCTATTACATGCCCGGCGGTAGGCGTCGTGGTCCTCGTCTTGCCGGGTCCGTTGCCATCTACGGCGCAGTTGCTGGACTTCTGCGCAGAGGTCCTTGCATTCTTGGTTAAATCCGGCGATGGAGCGTGGAGATGGGTTAGACCATGGGGTCGACGCCTCGATGCCGGCAGTGAGCGCGTTGATAAGCGAGGAGACGAATCCGTTAATGTTCTCTTCGCCCCTAAGCTCCGAGGTGTTGTCTAGTCGAGAGAGGCGTTCCTTGGTTACTTGACGAAGCACTGGTACGTCGGTCTTTGCCCATAGGCGCTTCTTTATCAGTGTCGCCGGTTGCCAGCTCCAGTCGAGGGATAGGGCGATAGGTAGGTGGTCTGAGTCGCAGTCTAAGCTTCTGTCGATCTTGCAGTGGACCACGCGGGATGCTATGGCCTCAGAGGCAAATGTTAGGTCGATTGTGGTTTCCCCGTCCAGCCATCGGTGAGTCGGGGTTCCGGGTGCTGTAAGGAGTTGTAGCTGGAAGTCCTCGATGATCGCTAGCAGAGGCTGGGCGCTTAGTCTGTTCCTGACTTGTCGATGCGCTGCGGACCACAGGGGGTGGTGTAGGTTAAAGTCTCCGAGGACAATAGTTTCGTTATGCTGATTGACGCTGCTGATAGCTTCGGCCAGTATAGGGAGCGTGTCAGTCCCTACTTCGTTATAGACATTGAAGATCTGGATCCTCTCGCCGGAGTGAGGGTTATGAATCTTCAAGGAGATAATGTCTGCGGAGGGGTACGTGATGCTCCAGGTGCTAGGGTCGATCCGTTGGTTGATATAGAAGCAGACCCTTGTGGTAGCGTTGTCGAGATAGGCTAGTTGGAAGTGTGTCTTAAGGGGATGGTAGGAAGTGGCTATAAATGGGTTACGCCAGGGCTCTTGTATCGCGAGGATGTCGTATTCCAGGACTCTGGGTTTGTGGAAAAGGTCGGCGAGGACGACATCCCTTGACTTCTGGACGTTGTACTGTAAGATGCGTAGCTCCCGGTTTCCTGTCATGATAGGGGGGCTGCGTTGGCGCTGTTTACTTGGATTTCTGTTGCGCTGGCTCCTGGCTGATTGACTGGTGATTCGTGTCGGTTAAGCGACCAGCCAGGGGGGGCCGAGTCCCACCGCCCTCGAGGGCTAGGGGATATCGTGATGTTTTTCTTAGCGTATACCCTCTTCATATGACCTCGCATTGCAGCCGCGTTCTCGAAGTCCTTGCCGCAATATACGCAGACCCTCATGCATTTTGCGATCCTCAGTTCGGCGTTCTGCGTTGGCCAGTCGTTATAGATTTCCTGATGGGATGGGCATCTGCATCCTTTGAAGAGTCTTCCCCCAGCCGTGCGGGCGTCCGTTGCCATGGAGGTAGGTGGGGACGGTTCGTCTGCTTCGAGGTCGTGTGGCCATGCGTTGGCGTTGGCGTTCGCCAGGCTGTCCAGCCAAGAATCTGCTTCCTGCAGCACTGTTCCCTCTAGTCCTTCCTCTGGGTATAGGCATGGTTGAAGTGGAATATCCTCCCCGATTTGCGTGGGGTGGAATGGTTCCTCAGTTATGAGCCGCGGGTCGATTACCAGGTCCGGTTCCTGGGCATCTTCCGGCTGCGCTGCCGGCGGACCCCCTACCTCTACTACCGATAGGGCGGCGGGTGACTGGACTGTTGTTGCTTCGACTGGCGCCTGGGTGTCCTCCGGTATTTGCGCCTGCTGGGGGGCTGTTCCTGTCGGGAGAGTACTGCTTAGTGGTTCTGTATGTCCGGTCGGTTCGTCCGGTCCCTCGGTAGTGACTGGTCGAGCCGGGATTGGAACTGCCGGCGTAACGTCCTCTTGACGGGCAGTGACGCGCGTGGTGTGTGTTCCGGGAGACGTTGTCTTATCCGGGACGTGCCAGTATATACTGCGGGCTCCCTTGGCTTGTTCGACTCTTTGCATTTCCTTCCTCCTTGCTGGGCAGGCGTTGCTCCATGCGGTGTGAGCATCTTTGCAAACTGGGCACTTAGGGGTAAACCCCTCCACACCCTTCTGCTTGCAGCGTCTTGTCTCGTGTTGCTCTGCGCAATAGCCGCAAATTTGGGATGCGTGGCATTGAGTGCCGATGTGGCCGTAATTATAGCACCTGAAGCATTGCTTTACTCTGCAGGTACGGTCGTAGAGTTGGCATTGATGTATTTGGCCATCCCATGCCAAGCCAGCGTAGATGATAGCATTGGCCATCTCTGGTAGTACGTAGTTGTAGTAGTAGGCAAGGAATCCTCTCTCAAGGTGGTCTGTAGCACGATGCACAACCGCATCCATCAGCTCACAGTCACCTCTAATTGATTTCCCTGTATCGGATTCGAACTAAAGTCACTTAAGAAGCTGAAGAAAACTTTCAGGGGACCTCCCGAACGGTTTATATTTTCCGACTTTCATTAATAAATGCGTTGTTTGCCATTCCTAGTCAGTCGCGATTTACGTTTGGGTCGATTGATTTGCCTGTCCCTTAAGTACTGCGGTTACCGTGTGACATAGTAATTAGAGTTCTTCTAAGTCTTCTAATCCTTCTATAGGAGATGCTAATGGTGTTCGTGCGGGTGATTCTGGTGGTCCCGGCAAGGGTGTGCTTGGTTGGCTGAAGTCTTGAGGAACTTGCATATCCACTTCGCGCAGCGCATCGTGTAACGGTTCTCCTAACACCGGTGTCTTATTTGAACTTTTAGCCGGTTCCCCTAGGATCGTGGGACTGTTCCTAGCTCTCTGGCCTTTCTTAATGGCATCACGTGTTCTCTTCGTTTCATCGCGTTGACGATATCTTGCCCTCCTAATATTATTTATTGTCCTGGTGTTAGCCTTGTGTCGTCTCCCCTTGACATATTGGGCCCCTAAACCTGGCGAGGGTATTGGGGAACGTGACGGATCCGGGCGGAAATTTCCGGAATCGCGATGCTCTTGTCTGTTATCTGATTGATTTGGTTCACCAGGAATAGGGGTTCCTTCAACATCCGTCTGATCTATCGGCTCGGGCGCTTGATCAGATGTTATGGTGGGATGGGGGACTTCATCCAGTCGAAAATTGAAGAATGAGTGTAATAAATCGCTTAGTACTGCTGTAGGTGTAATAACTCCTGCCGTGCCAGGCACCAGTAGGGTCGGTATGAAGCCAGTCTGTTGTAGGTCACGCAAAGCACTAACCGTTGGCTTGCCCGACCTCCATTTGCAGGGCCATGGCTCGAGACTAGGCTCGGGCTCGGGTAGTGACGGTCTAATTGAGTTCTGTATGCCTTGATTGATCTTAGGCGTCGAGAACCCCAGCTCACTTGCTCTATGGTGTAAATAGGAGAGGAAGATTTTATCAAGCCCTGCTTTTGGGGGATCGTCACTGCGCTTGTCTCGGAGGGGTGGTTCTGAATCTAGTAAGGGGAAACTGCGGAAAACAATAATGTAAAGCGACATATAGGCTATGGATTTGTTAGTAGAAACAAAAGTTAGAGACTTATTTACGCCACTCTCAATGACTGGGCGAGCTGGGCTTTTCCAATATGATCCAAGGGTTTCCCAGAGGGTTGACCCGGGTTGCCGCCTTGGCGGATCTGGAGCGATATGTCTCCATAGGATCTTCGAACATATCGAGAGGTATCGCATATTCGCGTGGAATGTCGCAAGACTAGGGATAATGACATTGAGGGATAGTACATTCTGTTTCACCCTTTCCCTTAATGCGGCGCTAGATAGGTGACGGAAGACTTCCTTGTCATCAAATCTTTTTGAGATCGTGGCCCGATCTGGTTCTGTGAATGGGGCGAGGCCTTCGAGGCCCTTGACAGTTTCGACGTCGACGAATTGGTATATGTCTAGATTATTGTCCGAAATCTTCTCCCAGGTGGTACGGATGTGCCGTCCAATATACCACGCGATCTCTTGGTCGCATCCGGCAGCCAGGATCCTAAAGATGTTTCCAACCTGAAGGCCAGGCAATATGCCAGGGAATTTGGTAAGAGAGTCTAGGGCGTCCACGATTAGAGGTCTTAGTAGGTTCCCATCGGCACCACGACTAAGGAGGGTGCGAAGACATCTCTCTCCGCTCTTCGTTAGTTGCACGCCTATCTCACCGCAGAGCGGAAATTCATGACGCAGTCGGAAGATGTCTCCGCCAGAGTACTTCGTCTGGTTGCGGAAAGACCTGCGGATTACAGATCTCCTAAACTCGTCGCATTGTTTCGAGCCAACTATGCAGTATAATTCCACGGTCCACCACTCTAGGCGCCCGCGGGCTGCAGCAACTCTTTGCAGCCCGTCAATACACTCGATGCAGTTGTACAATTCTATCCTTGGTAGAGTTTGATCGGATTCCTTTCCAATAGTGCTGACGAGATCGTTTTTGGGAATCCTGGATAATATAAGCTCGTACACTTGTTGGTTGATTAAACCCTTGATACGATTTTCGACGCCTGCTGTGCACCCCGTTCTGTTGAAAACCCTTTTTAGATGTGAGACGATGTCGATGTCTTCTGACCGTCCGATGGTTCGAGGCATAAACGCTGTCAGCGGGACGACAACGACGCCGACGAGCGTCATTATGGGTTGTATTAAGAGTTCTTGAGACCTTGACGGCCTTTCCCTCCTATATGGAATAAAGCAAGTGAGCAGGTGGGTTCGGGCGGCTACTAGTCATATTGTAACCAGTAGGAAGATCATCTCTCCTGATCCCTATCTAGAGAAAGGGCGGTGGTGGTAGTAGTAGTAGTAGTAGTAGTAGTAGTAGTAGTAGTAGTAGTAGAATCCATAGCCTGTCCCAGCTACCTTACCGGTACAAATATAAATATCAGGGACTTAGTTCCCGAAAACAAGTTTCCCCTTCCAAAATTTCTCCCGCTCTCACACAGGTAGTTACAGTGGAAGGCGAAATGGGTGTCGCTAAAATTTTAGTACTGCGGGGCAGGGCCCGGTTCCTGGATGCCGTTATCAGTACCTTGTACCGGTGAGGTACCGAGGGCTTTTGTGAGAGCCCGTCGCTTATCACATGACCTAGCGAGACCCACAGCCATTTGTTTGTGCTAAGCCACAGATACTGCGGCTCATCGTGGCGACCCAGCTGCACGATCTGGAGGAGAAACGTCGACGGCCTCCAGATGACCATGAGCATGTGGCCACTTCTGAGAAGTTTCCACAGGTTTCCAAGGGCTTCTTTGAGCGCCCTTTGCTAGAAAATCACATGACTGTCCACGTGCATCTCTTAAGAGCATACCAACCCGTCAAATCCGCCCCACTCTGATCCCCGCAATTCCCCAATTTCTCAAGAAGCCCGACAGGCATGGCTCATCTCACAGATATTCCTACGGAACTCCTGTTGGAGATTCTGAAGTATCTAACTGGGTTCCATGATCTGTGCTCTCTTATCCGCTGCAGTCGTCTCGTTTACTGGTGGGCCTCTAGCACGTTATTCAACCTTGCCTTTGAGAAGAGATCCAAAACCACGCGGCCCGAACTGGTCTTCATGAAACTCTTTTTCCATGCTATCAAGCCCGACTCACAACACATAAACAGTGGCTTGCGTACCATGACCTTCGCGCCGAATTGAACGGGTAGGTTATTGCTAGCTTTATCCTTTTCCTGAACCATTATATCGTCTAGCGCGAGCCCGTAGTTTTATACCATTCTATAGCCAGAGAAAATTTACCTATCTCCATTTTGCCATCCTTGGGGATGCCCCACGAGTAGCAGCCTATCTCGTTAGACACGGCACCGACATATGGGAGGACGAGAGCAATTACCCCGACCTCACGCCTCTGTATCTTGCAATAGCACACCCAGTTCCAGGCAGCCTACAGTACTCAAATAGCGTAGATGAGTGATTTTGGTCATATAGAATCCGAGGAGGGCCAGAAAGGCCTGACAAGTGCATAGACACAGAACAGCTAGGAGGACTATCAGTGGAGGGTAACTAGTCTGCGTGGAAGGGGAGGAGTGGACCGTTGCAAGAACTACCTGTACCAGAGGGAATTCCTAAGGGGACAGCCTATGAATACATACAATACAATACTATAGAAAAACACCACACAAAGCTCAGAACACATTTTTGAAAACGCGTCAAATCTCGTCCAATTTTTAGGTTCCCGGTATCTGGTTAGGCAATTACCGCGGAAAACGCGTCTAAAACGCGTGAATTCGCGGTAATGGCGCCCAGGTGGCCGCGGCTAACCAACGGCCCAGAACACATCAACGAGCACGCCACATACCTCAGAGAGGCATGCAATCAACTGCAAGCGGTAGACAAAGGGCGGCAGAACCAGGTGCCATGGAATATAGTGCAGCCATACCTGGAATCAACCATCGCGCTCGTCGGCAAGGTCCTGCGACAGCCGGCGATGGGCGAGATCCTCCAACACGTCCAAGCAGCAGCGAAATGCACACAGAACATGCAGGCAGACGTAACCATCATCAAGAACTCCGTCGGACTGAGCACCTCCCTACCAAACAGAACCAACTTTAGCAGAGACAGACCCGCGGCGTCCTGGGCGCAAGATGCTAAGGCTCTTGACGCCCCCCTCAGCATCGCTTGCAGTTATGCTTTGCCAAGGACTACCGAGCACCTCCTAGCTAGAGAAGCAGACCCTAACAGCCTCAGCCGATTTGGACTAGCTGCTATTCACCTAGCCCGTCATGAAAAGGCTGCCATGGCGCAATTTTGCCTTGATGCCTATTCTCCTTGGCGAGGAAGATGACGCCACTTTCGGCGATGATGCTGGTGCACGTTGGAATTCCATGTTGGTCCGAACGGTCTCAGCATTGCTTCGGTTTGGCGGAGATCCAAATCTCAGGTCTACAGTTTCCCGAACGCACTCTTGTGGACATAGGTGCTGGCGTTCGACGGACTGCATTCACCGTGGTCAGACAGTGCTGCATATTGCTTGTGGCAATGGCGAAAAGAGAGTGGTGAATATGCTGCTGCAATATGGAGCGGATCAAGGAATAGCTGACGACGAAGGGCATCTTCCCCTATTCTCGGCTATTTGTCAAGATCACCACACATTAGCATTGCGCCTCTTGCGGCATGGTGTCGACCCAGCGAAGCTTATCGTTGTTCAACCGCATCGGAGCACAGCTCTCCACGTCGCTTGCCGCTTTGCTTCAGTAAAGGTGGTTACTTTCTTGCTACAATGCGGCGCGGATGCAAACATCGCCGATTCCTTCGGGCAAACACCCCTTCTCGAAGTTATGGGTCAGAGCTGTTGGGGACTAAAAGACCGTGTAGTTGAGACTCTTCGCTGTCTTGCAAGTAACGGAGCGATACCCGGCATGACTGCATACAAAATGGCCGCCGCACACATATTTTCCGGGGTCCGAGAAATGTTTGAATATACCGACACCGGAAATCCAATGCTAAACAGTCATTGTCCTTCAGTTCCTGAATTGAATGCTCTATCTGGTGGACCGTCGGGTACCAGTCAACGGGCCAATCGTCATGGAAACGTGCCACCATATACAGGCAGTCATGGATCATTTCCTAATCTTGGGAGCCCTTCGCGAAACCAGGATAGGATCAAACACACCACTATATCTAACTCCATATGGCACGATAAAGCAAGAACGGAGCAACTCTTTGTTCAAGCAGCGTCGTTTGCTAGCCATCTCGGGAGCACTCGCGAGAGGCGGCTCGAAGGGCAAGCGTGCTCTACCGTGGTGCGAGGCTGCGGCGAAGAAGGGCCGGGAACCCTGGGGAATATCAGAGGATTTCCGATATCAAGCTCTGCAGTATTTTGGAGTTCTTTTGTACCAGATCCTAACACGTCTAGTCATGTTGAGTCGACTCCCGAACAACAGAAAGACACCCCAGGCGGAGCATCCGGTCGCAAGAAGGGGAAAAAGAAATGGGTCCTTTTAGAATCTTACTGATGTTACATGGATAGCACTAACACGAAGCATACTTTCTCTACGTATGTGTACTGGAGAGTACTTACCTTGATCATCAGGAATGGCTAATAGCGGACACTTGATGCTGACGGCACTGCTCGGGTTCCGAATATCTGGGAGTCATCAAGGTAAACTCGTGTACTTAAAAGTCTCGCCACGATCTTGAACGAGAGAACTCGAGGGCGGAAGCTGGTTCTGGACAGAACTGTGCACGCGGAGCACACTGTATGTGCCACTTACCCATAGCGGAGATGTCATGCTCATAAAATTATGACACCAATGAGGGGCGATGTTAAGTTTCTGTCGCGACTGTACCTCCCCGGTACAAGACAACCCATAACAAAATCCAGGAACAAGGCCTACCCCGCAGTACTAAAAAAGTTAACTAAGAATCTAGCGACACCCATTTCGCCTTCCAATGTACTACAACGTTAAACTCCTCTCCGTGAACAAGAACTATTTACCATCCACTAATGGACCTTCTAGTTATTCTACATCTATCCTCTTATCAGGCATTTCCTATAGTTATGATCAAAAGCGGCCTCCACTTTGCACTTGCAAATTCCAATCTTTTGGCGTGCTCCGCATTTATACACAGTATACTTCAAGTGCCTTGAAGTCGACTGACGGAATGACGTTTTACTGGAACCCGCTCCACGGAGCGTTGAGCGCTTCGACCTGGAATAAGCCCCGAAATCACAACGGAGCAAAAAGTCAAAGACATAACCTGTTAGAGTCGTGTCACTCCAAAATTGTAGAGATAATCAGGCGTACGCAAAGTGATACCAAGCATGGAGTCATGGCAAGACTATTACTTGCCAAAGTTTATTTTCTGGCGATTCGCCGGCATTCTCACTATCTTTTGTGTGGTTACGGGTCATGGCTGACATAAACAAAAACCCCGCATTGCGCGGAGCTGGGCCACTCCCTGGAGTCACAGTGAAATTGTCAGCGGCGCCGTAACATAACCTGCCCCGCTTTATACTTTCCTCTGCCCACCTCATCGACAAAATGACACAAGCTCTGCCATCAAAGTTACCCCACGGCACAAGAAAAATAGCCGGAAGGGAAGTCTATGTTTTCTGGATACCATGATGTCTTCGAAAGCTCTCGCCAACTTGGTGGTCAGTGTTAAAGAGAGCCATTATTTCGTCCACCAATTGGGAAAATACGTTGCTCTGAGAGCCGAAAACAATCTGGACCCCATAACACAGAATGACTGGGAGGTCGCTCAGGGGTTTTGATATTCCCAAGTTATCGGGGTCATCTTCCTCCTAGAAGTCCAGATCCAGAACTTTGTCCGCTGGCTTTTGCCTTGCCGGTACGTATAGAATCCCTGAAAATCGTTTTTCGCAGTCAGTTTAACCAAGGGAAGACTCTAGCAGCAGAGAAAACCATGCGTAATACAACATTCTTGGTCCCTGAATTCATATATGTTCTGCAGGGATGAGTTGGAGGTTGACAGGAGGACGCCAACACACTGCGGTGAGAAATAGAAGAGTTGATGGGGACGGATGAATCTGACGAGCGGCTTGATGGGGTATAAGGTATATCTACGATGCTTTGGTCAAAAGAGGCATGTCAACATTAGTCCTTCTCCTGTCCGCACTGAAGACGTCGTCGTCAACTTGTTCAGTTGTTATCGCATTCGCTGTCTGAGATGACGATTGCACGATCCTTCGACTGTCCGGTACCGTTGGTAGATGCCGCGTAGTCGCCTTGGTATTGTCGTGTGGGTTATACTGTAGGCAGCTGCAGCTTGTCGGATGCACCGAAATTTGCCTTACTCGTAAGCCTCAATAGCTAGACGATTCCGGTTCTAGTGGGAAAGGGCAGTATTTCTAGGATTTTAAATAGGCAGAAGGCGCTAGCTTAACCCTATCAACAAAACGCTATTTGTGAAATCGACGACTCTGGATAGTATGGATTCCTTGTGAGATAGGGGCGGAACCCCTAGCCAAAGGGGGTGATATGATTTTCGAACCTCAATATTGGCTTAACGCAATCTCAAACCTTTACGAGCCTTATTGGATAACTATCCTTCCTGCACCGCTTCGGCAAGTGCTAGGAGGTGACACGAGTTATTCGACCCCGCTTGCGGTCCTCGCAAGTTCCGATCTAAAGAAGATTCGTAATGGCCACAAATCGGCTTATCTCGCTCTACTTATTAACGACTGGTCTGGAGACAGGATCTACTTAAAGGATAAGCTTTCCAGCTCCCTATTTTACAGCTTAAAACGACACCTATCTATTTACTATAGCTAAGGAACTCCTTGATACTTATACAAAGACGTGTAGGGAAAGAAATAAATAAAAAATAGTTTATAGGATAACGCATTGAGGTTACACTAAAGAAAACTGAAGTTCAGAATTTAGTTTATCCTAGGCGCTTTCAGTCGTCCTCAATCTCATCCGCCTTCCTCTTTTGTGGAATAGCTAGTGTACCGCGTAGTTTATTCTTGCCATGCTGAGACTCGTCATCGGACTTCTCGCTCGCCTCATATTCAGACTCGCCCAACAACATACGACTCGATTCGTATTCAGACTCGACAGATTCGTACAGAGAGGTCTCTCTATCCCACGTAGGCCAGACGCTTATCTGATAGGGCCGGTCGAAATCAGGGTCCGACTCGTAATCTTGAAGGGATGACGCGTCCGACTCTCCGATATCGTTAGGAATGATTGCGGCACCAGAATTGCCTGCTTGTTCGCTAGAATTTCCGTCAGACCACGCATCTTCTCTGCCCGTTGTTATACCAGAATTTGGCCATGATAGAAAGCCTTTGTGTTGAGCCAGCCTTTCCGAGAGGTGATCGATGTTGAAGTTTGCTCGACGCGAAATGACGTAGAAGCAATTAACGAAACACTCGAGCAGCTGCCGGTCCCTAGGAGGTCCGCACGCCTGGCGCTTGATGACTTTCATTTCTGTCCAGACCTTCAACATAACTTCTAATTCCTCTTCGATTTCAGTGAAAACGGCATCGTCGTAGTCGGTTAGGAAGTTCTTAGCTGTTATAGATAAGATTGAGTCGTCCTGAGTTGTGTGATAGAAAACCCAATTAACCTCGGAAGGATCTAGGATATCAGGGTGCCATTCGCCCTCGCTTAGAGCTCTTTCGCGCACGAAATTGCCAAACTTAAGAAGCCACTGGCTAGGATCTTCGTATGCGATGGAGGCCATATCGTCTTAGAGGACGGAGAGTGAGATCCTTTCCCTTTCTGGACGTGTACGAGCTCAAGCGGTTAAGGGGAAGTCGACTGGCGAACCCAAAGCGTAGGAAGTTAAATATAGTTTTAGACTCTTCCTATAAAGCTGCGCCTGATAGTAGGTTACAAAACGCTATTGTGGCTAATTAAATATTAGGAGCAGTGATTGAGCGCATAATATTAGCTGACAACGGCATCCAGGTTCCCTCCATTGGTTTCAAAGATATAATTAGAGTAATCCAGGTTAGCCAGATGTTTGATGGATACTGTGAGACAATAATAGAAGACAGTATCTTACCCCACATTCCGGAATTAGGAAACCGATCTTAGACATCCCTCTTGACCCGTAACTGTTGCATATATCGATAGGGAAACCCCCGAATCGGAATCGCCAGAAGCTCGGCTCCGGGATACTGGAGATAAATACTACAAATAGAAACGCAAGCTCATGTAAGTATGAAAAGCTCTACCTTCTTCCAAAGTCTAACCCAAATCTAAAGTTAGAAACGCAAAATCAGATTCGCTTGAAAATGATTCACCCTTCACTTATTAGCCTTTTATGCACGGCCGCTATTAGTCCTGCGGTGACTTCAGCTTCGCGTCCCCCTGACGCCTCCACTACCAGGCCCATTTCCTCTTTCGCCTCTACTGCCGGTACTACCTCTGCTGCCGATGCTACCTCTTCTGCCGATGCTACCTCTTCTGCCGATGCCGCCACCGACAGAGTCTATATATCTATCCAACGGGAGACAACTCCAGGTACATGGACCCGTGAGGGGCTTAGAGTCGGATGTGAAATTGGAGAACCTTTATACTGCCTTGCAGGACCGCCGGTCAACTTCCCCGCTGCCCCATAGACAGCGTGGGGGAATATCCCTAGTTATCAACACTCGGGTCCATAGCCCTTTAGATAGTTAATGGCAGTATTATTTGTCCTTTTTCGCCTAAAGACTCCGATGCCAATCCAACTCTATAGCGGTAGCAAAATGCTACTAGCAACAGGTCCATATAAACTAGTAGCAGTCCCTTTAGCGAATCCAATTCAACTATATACCAGTAACAAAATGCTACTCGCAGTACTAGTCGACCTTCAATACATCCATATACCGGTAGAAAATGCTACTAGCAACAGGTCCATATAAACTAGTAGCAATCCCTTATTTTAGCGAATCTAATATAACGGTAGCACAATGCTACTAGCAGTACGACGTCGTCCAGTCCATCAATATACCGGTAGAAAAATGCTACTAGCAACAGGTCTATAAACTAGTAGCAATCCCTTATTATAGCGAATCTAATTTAACCATATACCGGTAGCAAAATGCTACTAGCAGTACGACGTCGTCCAATCCATCTATATACTGGTAGGAAATCGCTACTAGAAAGAGGTTCTGACCTAATAGCAGTATTTAAACTATATACTCGTAGCTGTTCCCAACTGCTACTAGTGCCAGAGACTCTACTAGTAGTAGTCATGAACTAGTAGCAATTTCGCTCTGGACACGCCGTCACTTGGGTACTTGCAAGGCCATCCATTAGTGAGAAGCCAGGTTCATACCGAGTGCACTGTTCTTGTGAATAAATACCTTAAAGGAGCTAGGCCGATCCCGCTTCTTTATTAATCCCAACGCGTTCTTCTCCCTGAAGATATGATTCCGGTGCTAGTTCTTGCTGCCGTGACTGGCGCCTTAAAAGGTCCTGTTGACGACGCTGCGCAAAGCATGCCGGCGACCTTATAGTAGGCGGTGGATATACCTTATCCTAATGGAGTTAGGATGCAAGTGAAATTCGTCCAACTAGAGAACTTACAAGACTTTCTCTCAACGGGGGCCATCCTCGCTCATCGGTTGTAGAAGTGTATCCTTGGACTTTTTCCCCACGTTGGATTATAATATATACCTTAGCACCATATTGTCCGTGTACCTTGTCACACCTCCACATAAGATTCTTGCAAACTCTATTGAAGTTCTGGTTTTCGCGCGCCGATTTATTTAGAGGAGCCATGGTAGCGATGCATGGTGGAGCTGTAAATAAGGCAAAAAGGGCCCGTCTCGGTGCCTTTGTGCTGGTGAGGTTTATATGTCTGGGAGGAAGGCCGGAAGTAATACGTTTTCGACTCCGTGGCTCAAGTTCCGAATCGGGAAGTGTGCCTAACTGTATTTCCATTCCTGGAATTTGGATCTGAAGTCTTGGAGAGAAAGTGTTAGGGTCCAGAATAACTGACCCCGCATAAAACTGGGGCCAAAATTACTGCTCGTTAATCGGGCGACGTTCCTGCTCCCGGGTTTACATACACTAACGCAGAAGCCTGAAGCTCGAAAGCGAAACATGAATGCGGTGATAGCCTACCTAGATGACCGCCGTAATTTCGCTAAGCCTCGCACTAACAGCCTATTGATATAATTGGAAGTTCGGTTTGAGATCCCAGGTGTGGTGGGGAGCAAGCCTGCAGTCCAGATTTAGACAATCGTGACACCGCCCTCTAACGTCCCCCATTCTATGGTCTTCGCTAGTCGTCCCTGCATTCGGGCACATTGTGTTTATGAGAGACGATGAGGCGAAAAGGGGACGGCTAATACCTGTTCTGATGGTCCTATAGAGTCTGATCTTTAGGAGGGTTAAGGTGGTTTAATTGTCCAGAGTAGTATAATGAGGACAATTTAAGCTAGATTACTCGTTGGCCATATAGATTAATCCGTGAACGAAAGATATTCAAATGATTAACATAACAGGGTTTGACTAGAGACGACCCAGCCCCCCTTTCCGACATATCTACTTACTACACCTACCTCTGCCTTCACCTATAATTTTACTTCTATGCCAAGATCGTGTTCGTTTTATTCCCCATCCGACCTCAGTACAACTAGCGGCCTTCTGCCATTTTGTCTACCCGCCCATTGTTAAAGTACTCATTGGCTAGCCACTACAGTATTGGTCTCGTTTCCGTCTCAAAGCAATATTCCGTGACCCTCTTCTATGCTTTCTTTGTCTTCGTAGCGGTCTTTTCTGCCTGGCCGGACGAGAGTTTTTGATGCTAGAATCGATTAGTCGAGATATCTCGTGTGAAAAAAAGAAAAGCAGGCAACAAACATGTCTCCACTTGGTGCTGGAATATCAACGCTGACCCCATGTCGGGGAAATTTGAAATCGTCTGGCAAGAGTTTCCCGACTAGTTCTCCGTCTTCGTCGTAGAGGTCAGATTCTAGAGCCGGGAGTTGAGCGACGTGGCTCAGTGAATCGTATACAGCTTCGGACTTGACGGTTAGACGAGGGTCAATACACTCAAGTTGGTCAGGATTGGAACCGTTTTTCAGGCTCGTCCAGAACAGCACTTCGGTAACATAGTAAAGCGCGGCAGGGGACTGGGCGATGCAGCTCGACGAAGATGAATCTGACGCCCAAACCGGAGTGGAGCAAGGGCCAACGGAAGGACACGGGTAGACCAAGGCGTCAAAGGTAAAACTGTCTCCAGTTCCATATTGTCCATTCGCCCACATGGGGAAGTGAAATTGTGGGAAAGGATCCCCTAAGGACCCAGAAAGACTTTGTTCTGGAAGTATGTCAGGGTCCTCGGTATGTTGCGCTGGGTACATGTTGAAGGTATCAATAAGAATGTTTGAGTCTGAAAACAAGCTGAAGAAAGGAATAGTACATGGCAAAGAGATGGAGGTACGAAAGCTGTGAGGTGGGTGGAAGGTCGATATTTGTATTCGTTGGTGGCCAGACCCACGTGAGGAGGTATTGTTCTTAACATCTCATCGTCTGTGTGGTCATTATAAGCTAGTAGTCGCCTTTGTTGGAAGTGTGGCTGATGGATTACCCCAGCTGCTTCAAGGGACAAGTCACAGGATGCCAGACATCTGGCTTCGGCTTCCTGGTTCTGGAGTACCCAGGAACAAGAAGTAGCAGGGTTTGCTCAATTAGTCCTCCAAGTATAGGTTATTGATGTAGAAAGCTCTTGCATATTGGATGTTAGCCAGTATCCGGGTGAGTAGGCATTTAATAGCGAAATGCGGTGAAAAATAGCAGTATCTCTCACTGCTAACTAATCACTATGTTACATTGTTCACCGCTCGTTGACGCTACCTGTATAATATCAGGGCCGCTAATCTCTTAACTGTGGTATCTGAGGAATTAAGTGCTAAAATAAGATTTGGGATAATGGTTCTTATGACAGTGGAGTCAGATAATGCATTACTGCTGTTTAAGGAGCTAGATTCCGCGCAACCCACGATTGTTGCATGGCATTCCATACTAGGCATGAATATTCTACCGCGTCCAATCACGCGCCTGCTCTCGAGATGGAGGAACCCGCACTCGTCTTCGGCGTTTTTGGACACCGCGTAGAGCCCGTACTATGCCTAGCTTCTTCCTTGACCTGTTCCTTAGGGTTTTGCTGTGGTCTTTACCCCATGAATCGTAAGTGCGTGGTTCTGCAGGTGTCGTTCGTCGTCGAGTGACATTTGACAAGCCGAACACCAGATATGGCCGGGCCGAGCATACCGTAGATGTCTGTTTTTAAAATGCCTACTCACTTCTCCTGGACTATAATATTCATGTGTAAGTGATTCAATGTTCGGGTCTTCGGGATGGCATCCAATGGCGTCGCCCACACAGAGGAAGCATCTAAGACACCTCTCTTCCGGTGACTGAATGAAGACTGATGATATAATGGCTTCATCTAACTTGCTGGAGTGCAAAGAATGTCTTGGCGTCATCCCGTCTGTTAGGTGGCAGGGCGGTGAAGCGTTGGTGGCACGCGTGGGTGTATCGCTAGCCGTTCGGCGGATGCCGTTAGAGGCAAGCCGCTGCTGCGGCCTGCGCTTCACTGGCGGCTCGATGATTTTGCAGTAACATGCTATAGCTATAATCGCTGCATTTCGTCTTTTGAGCTGCCCGGTTATGGTCTTCTCTTGGGGAGCTGCTAAAGCTGCTAATAAATGTTCCTGCGCCGGAGTGCGAGGTGGCCCAGGATCTGAGTGTGCCTCAGGGATCTTATGCCCGTGTAATTGGGACTCAATATCGGCTATCGCCTGCTGAGTGGTCCAATCCGCGCGGATTTTCTTCCGGAGATCCCTTTTCAGTTTTTGACTTTCACGGTGGAGTATAACCCGGACGGTAGCTGCATCTGCCATGGAGCCTCTTTTTCGTAGGATCTCGTAATGCCCGCGTAGCTTTACGATACGGGGATGGCGGCTGACTGATGCGGCCTGTTCTTGCGTCAGGTCGTAGGGTCGTCGCCTGCTCTTGTTATGGCCAACGCCGCAGACTCTCTGCAACAAGGCTGTCTGAGGCTCTAGCCGGCGGACGATTGCATTAGAATCAATCGCCATTTGTCGTCCAAGGTAGCTCCTCTGAAAAGGGTCCGAGTTTGAGTGGTCGAGTAATAGGTTTCTAACAGCTTCACTGACGTCCTCTATGTGTTGTTAGCAGAAGTCTAAGCATCCTGGGAAAACGATCGTACTATTACTGTCAAACACGTTCGCAGCGTTATACCGTAGGTTGTAGGGAATAGTCGGAACTTCTAAACCTAGAAGCTCACCAACTCTTTTTACCCAGCGAGCCATAGTCCCATAAGGGATTGGCTCATCGGAGATCTCGTATCCAGTCAATCCCTTCACAGCTTTGCGGAAGACGTATTTGTCAAACAGCTCGGGTTTAAGAGGGAGAATCATCTCATCTTCGCCTCTATAGATGTCAAGCTTGCTGAGAGCTTCCGGGCCTGTCAAGTTTGTCGCTAGAAAAGCTTCGTGGCTAAAGAGGACGCCTAGTAAGAAAAGTTGCAGGCTAAGGAGGAGGTCTGGATCGAAAAGCACTTCTGGGATATAGACGGATTTCCTTTTTTCGTTAGTATTCAAGATAGTAAGACGTGTCATCTGTTACTTACTCGTCCTTGGTACCCAAGTAAGTTTTCGTAAACGCAAGGGTAAACTTTATAAGAGTCAAATGCGGACCGCCGGATGGGTTTCGTTCCAATAAGACTTGGATATCCCTATATCGCAGCTTGAGAACGGACCCAGGTCGAGCTCCAGTTGGCATCATCAAGAGGAGAAATAAGACACAACAGATGCGCATTTCTCCGAGACCAAAGCACATCTTCGTCGTGCTCAGGGTCTCATATATCTGCTCCTTCAGTGTATCAACCGTTATGCACCTGTTTTCCCTCTTCTGATCGCCCAACTTGTGTTTCGTCGCTAAGTCTCCCAGCACCTGGAGTAGATGGAGACCGGTTAGCGTGTTTTGGAATGCCCTTGCGCAGCGCTTACCCTATGCATTTGTCGAGTTATCTGCCCGCACATCTTGCTTCCTGTGGCCCTCTCATACACAAGCCGGTATACTTTCCAGTATGTCTCGAGTGTGCTTTTCTTGTGTATCCCGCGTAGTCTTCTCCCGTCTCCGCTATACTTCTGGCTTAGCATCCAGTTGAAGAATGAGTCAAGCAACCTAAGAGTTATGTCTTCAAATCGCTGCAGCGCATCTCGCTTTAGTGGACCCTGGCCAACAACCTGGCAAAAACTATCAAGGGTCAGCACCGGTAGGAAGGGTTAGGAAGGTTTACCTACGCAATCCATTTTTTCTCAATTGAGTCCAAGAGGATAGTGCTCCCGTCACTGTAGTTCACCCCCGCATATGGGTTACCATTGTCCCATGGTTCCAGTGCTTGACGATAGTATTCCGGAGGGTTTAGGTTCCCTTCGTAGAGAGTCGTCTCTGCATCGAAGAAGTCCTTGATATCATCGACCTCGATCCTTTTGTCTGAGGCAGATCCCTCGGCATGGTCGTAGTCAAACACAGGAGATGTAACGTCAGAGTCCGAGTCGTAGTCAGACACATCCAGGCTCTCAGTGTTTAAGGCAGACTGAAAAGTATTAGAGCGGTGTGTGGACATTTTCCGTCAGGAGCTGCTAAAGCCCAAAGCTTTAGCTTGGGATGCTGGCAAATGGGGGTGAAAGAAACGGCATGTGCCAGGGACGGCGGCGGTTATAAGTAGCTACGCCAGTTTCCAGGATCCACCGGAGCCTGCCAGAAAACAGGGCCTCATTTAAGGTCCTCTTAGTACTTTGTTTCTCCGCATTTATTTCGAGAATGCTATTACACTTTTTACCGCATTTTCGACTAATGACTATGTCGCTGTTGAAGGTTCCACCTGGATATTATCTCACTTATTTCCCACAGCACCCATACTGCCCTCGGGTTCCGCAGAACTCGTCGCCCTACGTTACTAGGAGAATGGCCAGGTCACGTTACGTCAAACTAGCCGAGGCCGGTGCCCTCTAAGGCGCGCCAGGACCAACCGAGTATAATACCTTCGTTGGAGGCGCTCGCTAACAGGCGTTTTATAGCCAGGCGGGAATAAGCGAGGCTGACTCCTTGTCACGGAAGACTTTGACGACAAGGCAGTGCTGTCAAATTAACGATGGCTAAGCGTCCACACAATAATTGCAGAGGAGCCAAAAAGGGATATCATAGAAGACGAAACAGAAAACATATGGCCATTATAGCATAGTATATTGTGCTCACAATATCGTACATGGTCTCTATAGATACTGACAGACCTCTCACTAGCAAGTCGTACAAAGTCGTCCATGACCAAGACACCATCGTGATGAAAGACGGCTGCAGGGAAGTTTGTAGTGATGCCATCTTCTATTATAGCTTCTAATAAACCTTTTAAACAAGCCAACCGATATTCATTAATAAACAGGCATAGGGCCCGTAGTATGGTGTTTGTCCTGGATAGTACGCGCAGATATTCAGCCGCTATATCGACCAGTCTTCTATAGATATGCTCATCTTGATAGCTGGCTGCTTTGAAGGGGTTTCTTGGTGATGGCGAGTCTGTAGCCGACCTGACAGTAGGGCTATTTGTCTCAGGGAAGCTTGTTGAGAGTTATCGCGAATGGTTGATGAGAGTATGTAGACGGTCTTATGTACCTGATTGTTAGAATTTCACGAGAGACTTGACACATAAGTACTATATGCACAATCGTCATCAATACCGTCTCACCAAAACACAGGATCCAAAACTCAGGTTGACGGCTTTCCGTGGGTACGGGGGCCGGGAACCTAAAATGAAACCCATCACCCGTTCAACCATCATCGCTCCCATGTCTCCCTTCCCACAGGATGGCTGCTAGAGACAGAAACCGAAAAAAGGGAGCCTCAATAAACTCCGTCCGGGGACGTAGAGGAGGGGGGACCGGAGGAAAATGTTCTTCAGACATACGGACAGATAATTCTCGAGTTGCATACTCACGTCTAGTGTAGGACAGATACGGCATCACGAGTAACAGCCAATTTGTGCGAGTTAGGCCCTGTTGGTCCTTAAAACGAAAACCTTTATGATTGGAAAGAACAAATGGACGATTAGCGACTGAACCTTGAAATCAATAGAAACAGCCAATGTAGCCAGCAAAGTATAGATTCAATAACACAGGAATAAACCAAAAGTTGGTACTAGGACTATTACTAGACTAAGCACTACATAACAGTATGACTTTGCCTAGATGATTTGTTCTATTTCCTTGCCTGCAAGTGTCTGATACTCGATATCTTCATGCCGGACTTGAGCCACCACTTCCCTCTCGAGATGATCTAGCTCTGCTCGCTGTGCGTTTATGTTATCCAGGGTGCGAGTTAACTTTGAGGATAGAACGTGCTTGTTCTGTTCGAGCTCCTCGATCGCCGAATAGGTTGAGATTTGAAGCGTCTCCAGAGACTCAGCACATGTACTCTCTCCTAGGATGTGAGCGAGGCCATGGGCATCAGACAAGAGGTCTGCTATCTTCCTTGCCCTAATGCTGATTCGGTGTATGACACAATAGCGGATATCGATTAGTGATGGTAATATTCGTTCTAGTGACGTTGCAACATCAAGCTGTGACGGAAGAGATTCATAATAGAGTTCGGCCAGCCAGTTCAGTAGATCGGCTGACTCTGGACAGTTCCACTGTTTATTTTCCAGGATTCCTGGCAGATTCCTTTGAGAAAAGTTAAAGCAGGCATGCTCTAAGATAGTCTGTACTTGGACAAGAAGTCGGTGCTTAGTTCCATGAGTTAGGTAGGCAGGAAAGAGGGAGGGAATGTGTAATGGCTTAGGCTGGCTGGGCTGCGCGACGTGACTGAGG